>JAOYRU010000926.1:0-149736 GCA_026315105.1 Locusta migratoria
AAACGCACAATAATGCAAATAACGAAATAAATGCAAATTTATCTTTTAAATAGTTTTTTATTATCATGTACTACCCATTTTGGAGGTCAGTCACTTCGCAGACTAGTCGCCAGTGCAGCTCACTGCACTCCAGCGTCCATTCTGTCGTCTGTATAGGCTCCCAGGGTCCTTATATAGTAATGAGAGCGTTTCCTGGGAAACGCACAATAATGCAAATAACGAAATAAATGCAAATTTACTCTTTTAAATAGTTTTTTATTATCATGTACTACCATTTTGAGGTCAGTCACTTCGCAGACTAGTCGCCAGTGCAGCTCACTGCACTCCAGCGTCCATTCTGTCGTCCTGTATAGGCTCCCAGGGGTCCTTATATAGTAATGAGAGCGTTTCCTGGGAAACGTACAATAATGCAAATAACGAAATAAATGCAAATTACTCTTTTAAATAGTTTTTTATTATCATGTACTACCATTTTAGAGGTCAATCACTTCGCAGACTAGTCGCCAGTGCAGCTCACTGCACTCCAGCGTCCATTCTGTCGTCTGTATAGGCTCCCAGGGTCCTTATATAGTAATGAGGAGCGTTTCCCTGGGAAACGCACAATAATGCAAATAACGGGAAATAAATGCAAATTTATCTTTTAAATAGTTTTTTATTATCATGTACTACCATTTTAGAGGTCAATCACTTCGCAGACTAGTCGCCAGTGCAGCTCACTGCACTCCAGCGTCCATTCTGTCGTCTGTATAGGCTCCCAAGGTCCTTATATAGTAATAAGAAGTGTTTCCCGGGAAACGCACAATAATGCAAATAACGAAATAAATGCAAATTTATCTTTTAAATAGTTTTTTATTATCATGTACTACCATTTTAGAGGTCAATCACTTCGCAGGACTAGTCGCCAGTGCAGCTCACTGCACTCCAGCGTCCATTCTGTCGTCTGTATAGGCTCCCAGGGTCCTTATATAGTAATGAGAGCGTTTCCTGGGAAACGCACAATAATGCAAATAACGAAATAAATGCAAATTTATCTTTTAAATAGTTTTTTATTATCATGTACTACCATTTTAGAGGTCAATCACTTCGCAGGACTAGTCGCCAGTGCAGCTCACTGCACTCCAGCGTCCATTCTGTCGTCTGTATAGGCTCCCAGGGTCCTTATATAGTAATGAGAAGCGTTTCCTGGGAAACGCACAATAATGCAAATAACGAAATAAATGCAAATTTATCTTTTAAATAGTTTTTTATTATCATGTTACTACCATTTTAGGGGTCAATCACTTCGGCAGACTAGTCGCCAGTGCAGCTCACTGCACTCCAGCGTCCATTCCTGTCGTCTGTATAGGCTCCCAGGGTCCTTATATAGTAATGAGAGCGTTTCCTGGGAAACGCACAATAATGCAAATAACGAAATAAATGCAAATTTATCTTTTAAATAGTTTTTTATTATCATGTACTACCATTTTAGAGGTCAATCACTTCGCAGACTAGTCGCCAGTGCAAGCTCACTGCACTCCAGCGTCCATTCTGTCGTCTGTTATAGGCTCCCAGGGTCCTTATATAGTAATGAGAGCGTTTCCTGGGAAACGCACAATAATGCAAATAACGAAATAAATGCAAATTTATCTTTTAAAATAGTTTTTTATTATCATGTACTAACCATTTTAGAGGTCAATCACTTCGCAGACTAGTCGCCAGTGCAGCTCACTGCACTCCAGCGTCCATTCTGTCGTCTGTATAGGCTCCCAGGGTCCTTATATAGTAATGAGAGCGTTTCCTGGGAAACGCACAATAATGCAAATAACGAAATAAATGCAAATTTATCTTTTAAATAGTTTTTTAATTATCATGTACTACCATTTTAGAGGTCAATCACTTCGCAGGACTAGTCGCCAGTGCAGCTCACTGCACTCCAGCGTCCATTCTGTCGTCTGTATTGTCTCCCATAGTCCTTATATAGTAATGAGAGCGTTTCCTGGGAAACGCACAATAATGCAAATAACGAAATAAATGCAAATTTATCTTTTAAATAGTTTTTTATTATCATGTACTAACCATTTTGGAGGTCAATCACTTCGCAGACTAGTCGCCAGTGCAGCTCACTGCACTCCAGCGTCCATTCTGTCGTCTGTATTGTCTCCCATAGAATCCTTATATAGTAATGAGAGCGTTTCCCTGGGAACGCACAATAATGCAAATAACGAAATAAATGCAAATTTATCTTTTAAATAGTTTTTTTATTATCATGTACTACCATTTTAGAGGTCAATCACTTCGCAGACTAGTCGCCAGTGCAGCTCACTGCACTCCAGCGTCCATTCTGTCGTCTGTATAGGCTCCCAGGGTCCTTATATAGTAATGAGAGCGTTTCCTGGGAAACGCACAATAATGCAAATAACGAAATAAATGCAAATTTATCTTTTAAATAGTTTTTTATTATCATGTACTACCATTTTAGAGGTCAATCACTTCGCAGACTAGTCGCCAGTGCAGCTCACTGCACTCCAGCGTCCATTCTGTCGTCTGTATAGGCTCCAGGGTCCTTATATAGTAATGAGAGCGTTTCCTGGGAAACGCACAATAATGCAAATAACGAAATAAATGCAAATTTATCTTTTAAATAGTTTTTTATTATCATGTACTACCATTTTGGAGGTCAATCACTTCGCAGACTAGTCGCCAGTGCAGCTCACTGCACTCCAGCGTCCATTCTGTCGTCTGTATAGGCTCCCAGGGTCCCTTATATAGTAATGAGAGCGTTTCCTGGGAAACGCAAAATAATGCAAATAACGAAATAAATGCAAATTTATCTTTTAAATAGTTTTTTATTATCATGTACTACCATTTTTGAGGTCAGTCACTTCGCAGACTAGTCGCCAGTGCAGCTCACTGCACTCCAGCGTCCATTCTGTCGTCTGTATAGGCTCCCAGGGTCCTTATATAGTAATGAGAGCGTTTCCTGGGAAACGCACAATAATGCAAATAACGAAATAAATGCAAATTTATCTTTTAAATAGTTTTTTTATTATCATGTACTACCATTTTGGAGGTCAGTCACTTCGCAGACTAGTCGCCAGTGCAGCTCACTGCACTCCAGCGTCCATTCTGTCGTCTGTATAGGCTCCCAGGTCCTTATATAGTAATGAGAGCGTTTCCTGGGAAACGCACAATAATGCAAAATAACGAAATAAATGCAAATTTATCTTTTAAATAGTTTTTTATTATCATGTACTACCATTTTTGAGGTCAGTCACTTCGCAGACTAGTTCGCCAGTGCAGCTCACTGCACTCCAGCGTCCATTCTGTCGTCTGTATAGGCTCCCAGGGTCCTTATATAGTAATGAGAGCGTTTCCTGGGAAACGTACAATAATGCAAATAACGAAATAAATGCAAATTACTCTTTTAAATAGTTTTTTATTATCATGTACTACCATTTTAGAGGTCAATCACTTCGCAGACTAGTCGCCAGTGCAGCTCACTGCACTCCAGCGTCCATTCTGTCGTCTGTATAGGCTCCCCAGGGTCCTTATATAGTAATGAGAGCGTTTCCTGGAAACGCACAATAATGCAAATAAGGGAATAAATGCAAATTTATCTTTTAAATAGTTTTTTATTATCATGTACTACCATTTAGAGGTCAATCACTTCGCAGACTAGTCGCCAGTGCAGCTCACTGCACTCCAGCGTCCATTCTGTCGTCTGTATAGGCTCCCAAGGTCCTTATATAGTAATAAGAGTGTTTCCCGGGAAACGCACAATAATGCAAATAACGAAATAAATGCAAATTTATCTTTTAAATAGTTTTTTATTATCATGTACTACCATTTTAGAGGTCAATCACTTCGCAGACTAGTCGCCAGTGCAGCTCACTGCACTCCAGCGTCCATTCTGTCGTCTGTATAGGCTCCCAGGGTCCTTATATAGTAATGAGAGCGTTTCCTGGGAAACGCACAATAATGCAAAAAACGAAATAAATGCAAATTATCTTTTAAATAGTTTTTTATTATCATGTACTACCATTTTAGAGGTCAATCACTTCGCAGACTAGTCGCCAGTGCAGCTCACTGCACTCCAGCGTCCATTCTGTCCGTCTGTATAGGCTCCCAGGGTCCTTATATAGTAATGAGAGCGTTTCCTGGGAAACGCACAATAATGCAAGTAACGAAATAAATGCAAATTTATCTTTTAAATAGTTTTTTATTATCATGTACTACCATTTTAGAGGTCAATCACTTCGCTCACTAGTCGCCAGTGCAGCTCAACTGCACTCCAGCGTCCATTCTGTCGTCTGTATAGGCTCCCAGGGTCCTTATATAGTAATGAGAGCGTTTCCCGGGAAACGCACAATAATGCAAATAACGAAATAAATGCAAAATTCTCTTTTAAATTGTTTTTTATTATCATGTACTACAATTTTAGAGAGTCAATCACTTCGCAGACTAGTCGCCAGTGCAGCTCACTGCACTCCAGCGTCCATTCTGTCGTCTGTATAGGCTCCCAGGGTCCTTATATAGTAATGAGAGCGTTTCCTGGGAAACGCACAATAATGCAAATAACGAAATAAATGCAAATTTATCTTTTAAATAGTTTTTTTATTATCATGTACTACCATTTTAGAGGTCAATCACTTCGCAGACTAGTCGCCAGTGCAGCTCACTGCACTCCAGCGTCCATTCTGTCCGTCTGTATAGGCTCCCAGGGTCCTTATATAGTAATGAGAGTGTTTCCCGGGAAACGCACATAATGCAAATAACGAAATAAATGCAAATTTATCTTTTAAATAGTTTTTTATTATCATGTACTACCATTTTAGAGGTCAATCACTTCGCAGACTAGTCGCCCAGTGCAGCTCACTGCACTCCAGCGTCCATTCTGTCGTCTGTATAGGCTCCCAGGGTCCTTATATAGTAATGAGAGCGTTTCCTGGGAAACGCACAATAATGCAAATAACGAAATAAATGCTAATTACTCTTTTAAATAGTTTTTTATTATCATGTACTACCATTTTAGAGGTCAATCACTTCGCAGGACTAGTCGCCAGTGCAGCTCACTGCACTCCAGCGTCCATTCTGTCGTCTGTATAGGCTCCCAGGGTCCTTATATAGTAATGAGAGCGTTTCCTGGGGAAACGCACAATAATGCAAATAACGAAATAAATGCAAATTTATCTTTTAAATAGTTTTTTATTATCATGTACTACCATTTTAGAGGTCAATCACTTCGCAGACTAGTCGCCAGTGCAGCTCACTGCACTCCAGCGTCCATTCTGTCGTCTGTATAGGCTCCCAGGGTCCTTATATAGTAATGAGAGCGTTTCCTGGGAAACGCACAATAATGCAAATAACGAAATAAATGCAAATTTATCTTTTAAATAGTTTTTTATTATCATGTACTACCATTTTAGAGGTCAATCACTTCGCAGGACTAGTCGCCAGTGCAGCTCACTGCACTCCAGCGTCCATTCTGTCGTCTGTATTGGCTCCCATAGTCCTTATATAGTAATGAGAGCGTTTCCTGGGAAACGCACAATAATGCAAATAACGAAATAAATGCAAATTTATCTTTTAAATAGTTTTTTATTATCATGTACTACCATTTTAGAGGTCAATCACTTCGCAGACTAGTCGCCAGTGCAGCTCACTGCACTCCCAGCGTCCATTCTGTCGTCTGTATAGGCTCCCAGGGTCCTTATATAGTAATGAGAGCGTTTCCTGGGAAACGCACAATAATGCAAAAAACGAAATAACATGCAAATTTATCTTTTAAATAGTTTTTTATTATCATGTACTACCATTTTAGAGGTCAATCACTTCGCAGACTAGTCGCCAGTGCAGCTCACTGCACTCCAGCGTCCATTCCTGTCCGTCTGTATAGGCTCCCAGGGTCCTTATATAGTAATGAGAGCGTTTCCTGGGAAACGCACAATAATGCAAGTAACGAAATAAATGCAAATTTATCTTTTAAATAGTTTTTTATTATCATGTACTACCATTTTAGAGGTCAATCACTTCGCTCACTAGTCGCCAGTGCAGCTCACTGCACTCCAGCGTCCATTCTGTCGTCTGTATAGGCTCCCAGGGTCCTTATATAGTAATGAGAGCGTTTCCCGGGAAACGCACAATAATGCAAATAACGAAATAAATGCAAAATTCTCTTTTAAATTGTTTTTTATTATCATGTACTACAAATTTTAGAGGTCAATCACTTCGCAGACTAGTCGCCAGTGCAGCTCACTGCACTCCAGCGTCCATTCTGTCGTCTGTATAGGCTCCCAGGGTCCTTATATAGTAATGAGAGCGTTTCCTGGGAAACGCACAATAATGCAAATAACGAAATAAATGCAAATTTATCTTTTAATAGTTTTTTATTATCATGTACTACCATTTTAGAGGTCAATCACTTCGCAGACTAGTCGCCAGTGCAGCTCACTGCACTCCAGCGTCCATTCTGTCGTCTGTATAGGCTCCCAGGGTCCTTATATAGTAATGAGAGCGTGTCCTGGGAAACGCACAATAATGCAAATAACGAAATAAATGCAAATTTATCTTTTAAATAGTTTTTTATTATCATGTACTACCATTTTAGAGGTCAATCACTTCGCAGACTAGTCGCCAGTGCAGCTCACTGCACTCCAGCGTCCATTCTGTCGTCTGTATAGGCTCCGAGGGTCCTTATATAGTAATGAGGAGTGTTTCCCGGGAAACGCACAATAATGCAAATAACGAAATAAATGCAAATTTATCTTTTAAATAGTTTTTTATTATCATGTACTACCATTTTAGAGGTCAATCACTTCGCAGACTAGTCGCCAGTGCAGCTCACTGCACTCCAGCGTCCATTCTGTCGTCTCTATAGGCTCCGAGGGTCCTTATATAGTAATGAGAGTGTTTCCCGGGAAACGCACAATAATGCAAATAACGAAATAAATGCAAATTTATCTTTTAAATAGTTTTTTATTATCATGTACTACCATTTTAGAGGTCAATCACTTCGCAGACTAGTCGCCAGTGCAGCTCACTGCACTCCAGCGTCCATTCTGTCGTCTGTATAGGCTCCCAGGGTCCTTATATAGTAATGAGAGCGTTTCCTGGGAAACGCACAATAATGCAAATAACGAAATAAATGCAAATTTATCTTTTAAATAGTTTTTTATTATCATGTACTACCATTTTAGAGGTCAATCACTTCGCAGACTAGTCGCCAGTGCAGCTCACTGCACTCCAGCGTCCATTCTGTCGTCTGTATAGGCTCCCAGGGTCCTTATATAGTAATGAGAGCGTGTCCTGGGAAACGCACAATAATGCAAATAACGAAATAAATGCAAATTTATCTTTTAAATAGTTTTTTATTATCAGGTACTACCATTTTTAGAGGTCAATCACTTCGCAGACTAGTCGCCAGTGCAGCTCACTGCACTCCAGCGTCCATTCTGTCGTCTGTATAGGCTCCCAGGGTCCCTTATATAGTAATGAGAGGCGTGTCCTGGGAAAACGCACAATAATGCAAATAACGAAATAAATGCAAATTTATCTTTTACATAGTTTTTTATTATCATGTACTACCATTTTAGAGGTCAATCACTTCGCAGACTAGTCGCCAGTGCAGCTCACTGCACTCCAGCGTCCATTCTGTCGTCTGTATAGGCTCCGAGGGTCCTTATATAGTAATGAGAGTGTTTCCCGGGAAACGCACAATAATGCAAATAACGAAATAAATGCAAATTTATCTTTTAAATAGTTTTTTATTATCATGTACTACCATTTTAGAGGTCAATCACTTCGCAGACTAGTCGCCAGTGCAGCTCACTGCACTCCAGCGTCCATTCTGTCGTCTGTATAGGCTCCCAGGGTCCTTATATAGTAATGAGAGCGTTTCCTGGGAAACGCACAATAATGCAAATAACGAAATAAATGCAAATTTATTCTTTTAAAATAGTTTTTTATTATCATGTACTACCCATTTTAGAGGTCAATCACTTCGCAGACTAGTCGCCAGTGCAGCTCACTGCACTCCAGCGTCCATTCTGTCGTCTGTATAGGCTCCCAGGGTCCTTATATAGTAATTAGAGCGTTTCCTGGGAAACGCACAATAATGCAAATAACGAAATAAATGCAAATTTATCTTTTAAATAGTTTTTTATTATCATGTACTACCATTTTAGAGGGCAATCACTTCGCAGACTAGTCGCCAGTGCAGCTCACTGCACTCCAGCGTCCATTCTGTCGTCTGTATAGGCTCCCAGGGTCCTTATATAGTAATGAGAGCGTTTCCTGGGAACGCACAATAATGCAAATAACGAAATAAATGCAAATTTATCTTTTAATAGTTTTTTATTATCATGTACTACCATTTTAGAGGCTCAATCACTTCGCAGACTAGTCGCCAGTTGCAGCTCCACTGCACTCCAGCGTCCATTCTGTCGTCTGTATAGGCTCCCAGGGTCCTTATATAGTAATGAGAGCGTTTCCTGGGAAACGCACAATAATGCAAATAACGAAATAAATGCAAATTTATCTTTTAAAATAGTTTTTTATTATCATGTACTACCATTTTAGAGGTCAATCACTTCGCAGACTAGTCGCCAGTGCAGCTCACTGCACTCCAGCGTCCATTCTGTCGTCTGTATAGGCTCCCAGGGTCCTTATATAGTAATGAGAGTGTTTCCCGGGAAACGCACAATAATGCAAATAACGAAATAAATGCAAATTTATCTTTTAAATAGTTTTTTATTATCATGTACTACCATTTTAGAGGTCAATCACTTCGCAGACTAGTCGCCAGTGCAGCTCACTGCACTCCAGCGTCCATTCTGTCGTCTGTATAGGCTCCCAGGGTCCTTATATAGTAATGAGAGCGTTTCCTGGGAAACGCACAATAATGCAAATAACGAAATAAATGTAAATTTATCTTTTAAAATAGTTTTTTATTATCATGTACTACCATTTTAGAGGTCAATCACTTCGCAGGACTAGTCGCCAGTGCAGCTCACTGCACTCCAGCGTCCATTCTGTCGTCTGTATAGGCTCCCCAGGGTCTTATATAGTAATGAGAGCGTGTCCTGGGAAACGCACAATAATGCAAATAACGAAATAAATGCAAATTTATCTTTTAAAAAGTTTTTTATTATCATGTACTACCATTTTAGAGGTCAATCACTTCGCAGACTAGTCGCCAGTGCAGCTCACTGCACTCCAGCGTCCATTCTGTCGTCTGTATAGGCTCCCAGGGTCCTTATATAGTAATGAGAGCGTTTCCTGGGAAACGCACAATAATGCAAATAACGAAATAAATGCAAATTTATCTTTTAAATAGTTTTTTATTATCATGTACTACCATTTTAGAGGTCAATCACTTCGCAGACTAGTCGCCAGTGCAGCTCACTGCACTCTAGCGTCCATTCTGTCGTCTGTATAGGGCTCCCAGGGGTCCTTATATAGTAATGAGAGTGTTTCCCGGGAAACGCACAATAATGCAAATAACGAAATAAATGCAAATTTATCTTTTAAATAGTTTTTTTATTATCATGTACTACCATTTTAGAGGTCAATCACTTCGCTGACTAGTCGCCAGTGCAGCTCACTGCACTCTAGCGTCCATTCTGTCGTCTGTATAGGCTCCCAGGGTCCTTATATAGTAATGAGAGTGTTTCCCGGGAAACGCACAATAATGCAAATAACGAAATAAATGCAAATTTATCTTTTAAATAGTTTTTTATTATCATGTACTACCATTTTATAGGTCAATCACTTCGCAGACTAGTCGCCAGTGCAGCTCACTGCACTCCAGCGTCCATTCTATCGTCTGTATAGGCTCCCAGGGTCCTTATATAGTAATGAGAGCGTTTCCTGGGAAACGCAGGAAACGCACAATAATGCAAATAACGAAATAAATGCAAATTTATCTTTTAAATAGTTTTTTATTATCATGTACTACCATTTTAGAGGTCAATCACTTCGCAGACTAGTCGCCAGTGCAGCTCACTGCACTCCAGCGTCCATTCTGTCGTCTGTATAGGCTCCCAGGGTCCTTATATAGTAATGAGAGCGTTTGCAGGGAAACGCACAATAATGCAAATAACGAAATAAATGCAAATTTATCTTTTAAATAGTATTTTATTATCATGTACTACCATTTTAGAGGTCAATCACTTCGCAGACTAGTCGCCAGTGCAGCTCACTGCACTCCAGCATCCATTCTGTCGTCTGTATAGGCTCCCAGGGTCCTTATATAGTAATGAGAGCGTTTCCTGGGAAACGCACAATAATGCAAATAACGAAATAAATGCAAATTTATCTTTTAAATAGTTTTTTATTATCATGTACTACCATTTTAGAGGTCAATCACTTCGCTGACTAGTCGCCAGTGCAGCTCACTGCACTCTAGCGTCCATTCTGTCGTCTGTATAGGCTCCAAGGGTCCTTATATAGTAATGAGAGTGTTTCCCGGGAAACGCACAATAATGCAAATAACGAAATAAATGCAAATTTATCTTTTAAATAGTTTTTTATTATCATGTACTACCATTTTAGAGGTCAATCACTTCGCAGACTAGTCGCCAGTGCAGCTCACTGCACTCCAGCGTCCATTCTGTCGTCTGTATAGGCTCCCAGGGTCCTTATATAGTAATGAGAGTGTTTCCCGGGAAACGCACAATAATGCAAATAACGAAATAAATGCAAATTTATCTTTTAAATAGTTTTTTATTATCATGTACTACCATTTTAGAGGTCAATCACTTCGCAGACTAGTCGCCAGTGCAGCTCACTGCACTCCAGCGTCCATTCTGTCGTCTGTATAGGCTCCCAGGGTCCTTATATAGTAATGAGAGTGTTTCCCGGGAAACGCACAATAATGCAAATAACGAAATAAATGCAAATTTATCTTTTAAATAGTTTTTTTTTATCATGTACTACCATTTTAGAGGTCAATCACTTCGCAGACTAGTCGCCAGTGCAGCTCACTGCACCCCAGCGTCCATTCTGTCGTCTGTATAGGCTCCCAGGGTCCTTATATAGTAATGAGAGTGTTTCCCGGGAAACGCACAATAATGCAAATAACGAAATAAATGCAAATTTATCTTTTAAATAGTTTTTATTATCATGTACTACCATTTTAGAGGTCAATCACTTCGCAGACTAGTCGCCAGTGCAGCTCACTGCACTCCAGCGTCCATTCTGTCGTCTGTATAGGCTCCCAGGGTCCTTATATAGTAATGAGAGTGTTTCCCGGGAAACGCACAATAATGCAAATAACGAAATAAATGCAAATTTATCTTTTAAATAGTTTTTTTATTATCATGTACTACCATTTATTGGTCAATCACTTCGCAGACTAGTCGCCAGTGCAGCCCACTGCACTCCAGCGTCCATTCTGTCGTCTGTATAGGCTCCCAGGGTCCTTATATAGTAATGAGAGCGTTTCCTGGGAAACGCACAATAATGCAAATAACGAAATAAATGCAAATTTATCTTTTAAATAGTTTTTTTATTATCATGTACTACCATTTTAGAGGTCAATCACTTCGCAGACTAGTCGCCAGTGCAGCTCACTGCACTCCAGCGTCCATTCTGTCGTCTGTATAGGCTCCCAGGGTCCTTATATAGTAATGAGAGCGTTTCCTGGGAAACGCACAATAATGCAAATAACGAAATAAATGCAAATTTATCTTTTAAATAGTTTTTTATTATCATGTACTACCAATTTAGAGGTCAATCACTTCGCAGACTAGTCGCCAGTGCAGCTCACTGCACTCCAGCGTCCATTCTGTCGTCTGTATAGGCTCCCAGGGTCCTTATATAGTAATGAGAGTGTTTCCCGGGAAACGCAGAATAATGCAAATAACGAAATAAATGCAAATTTATCTTTTAAATAGTTTTTTATTATCATGTACTACCATTTTAGAGGTCAATCACTTCGCAGACTAGTCGCCAGTGCAGCTCACTGCACTCCAGCGTCCATTCTGTCGTCTGTATAGGCTCCCAGGGTCCTTATATAGTAATGAGAGCGTTTCCTGGGAAACGCACAATAATGCAAAAAACGAAATAAATGCAAATTTATCTTTTAAATAGTTTTTTATTATCATGTACTACCATTTTAGAGGTCAATCACTTCGCAGACTAGTCGCCAGTGCAGCTCACTGCACTCCAGCGTCCATTCTGTCGTCTGTATAGGCTCCCAGGGTCCTTATATAGTAATGAGAGCGTTTCCTGGGAAACGCACAATAATGCAAGTAACGAAATAAATGCAAATTTTATCTTTTAAATAGTTTTTTATTATCATGTACTACCATTTTAGAGGTCAATCACTTCGCTGACTAGTCGCCAGTGCAGCTCACTGCACTCCAGCGTCCATTCTGTCGTCTGTATAGGCTCCCAGGGTCCTTATATAGTAATGAGAGCGTTTCCCGGGAAACGCACAATAATGCAAATAACGAAATAAATGCAAAATTCTCTTTTAAATTGTTTTTTATTATCATGTACTACAATTTTAGAGGTCAATCACTTCGCAGACTAGTCGCCAGTGCAGCTCACTGCACTCCAGCGTCCATTCTGTCGTCTGTATAGGCTCCCAGGGTCCTTATATAGTAATGAGAGCGTTTCCTGGGAAACGCACAATAATGCAAATAACGAAATAAATGCAAATTTATCTTTTAAATAGTTTTTTATTATCATGTACTACATTTTAGAGGTCAATCACTTCGCAGACTAGTCGCCAGTGCAGCTCACTGCACTCCAGCGTCCATTCTGTCGTCTGTATAGGCTCCCAGGGTCCTTATATAGTAATGAGAGCGTTTCCTGGGAAACGCACAATAATGCAAATAACGAAATAAATGCAAATTTATCTTTTAAATAGTTTTTTATTATCATGTACTACCATTTTAGAGGGCAATCACTTCGCAGACTAGTCGCCAGTGCAGCTCACTGCACTCCAGCGTCCATTCTGTCGTCTGTATAGGCTCCCAGGGTCCTTATATAGTAATGAGAGCGTTTCCTGGGAAACGCACAATAATGCAAATAACGAAATAAATGCAAATTTATCTTTTAAATAGTTTTTTATTATCATGTACTACCATTTTAGAGGGCAATCACTTCGCAGACTAGTCGCCAGTGCAGCTCACTGCACTCCAGCGTCCATTCTGTCGTCTGTATAGGCTCCCAGGGTCCTTATATAGTAATGAGAGCGTTTCCTGGGAAACGCACAATAATGCAAATAACGAAATAAATGCAAATTTATCTTTTAAATAGTTTTTTATTATCATGTACTACCATTTTAGAGGTCAATCACTTCGCAGACTAGTCGCCAGTGCAGCTCACTGCACTCCAGCGTCCATTCTGTCGTCTGTATAGGCTCCCAGGGTCCTTATATAGTAATGAGAGCGTTTCCTGGGAAACGCACAATAATGCAAATAACGAAATAAATGCAAATTTATCTTTTAAATAGTTTTTTATTATCATGTACTACATTTTAGAGGTCAATCACTTCGCAGACTAGTCGCCAGTGCAGCTCACTGCACTCCAGCGTCCATTCTGTCGTCTGTATAGGCTCCCAGGGTCCTTATATAGTAATGAGAGTGTTTCCCGGGAAACGCACAATAATGCAAATAACGAAATAAATGCAAATTTATCTTTTAAATAGTTTTTTATTATCATGTACTACCATTTTAGAGGTCAATCACTTCGCAGACTAGTCGCCAGTGCAGCTCACTGCACTCCAGCGTCCATTCTGTCGTCTGTATAGGCTCCCAGGGTCCTTATATAGTAATGAGAGCGTTTCCTGGGAAACGCACAATAATGCAAATAACGAAATAAATGCAAATTTATCTTTTAAATAGTTTTTTATTATCATGTACTACCATTTTAGAGGGCAATCACTTCGCAGACTAGTCGCCAGTGCAGCTCACTGCACTCCAGCGTCCATTCTGTCGTCTGTATAGGCTCCCAGGGTCCTTATATAGTAATGAGAGCGTTTCCTGGGAAACGCACAATAATGCAAATAACGAAATAAATGCAAATTTATCTTTTAAATAGTTTTTTATTATCATGTACTACCATTTTAGAGGTCAATCACTTCGCAGACTAGTCGCCAGTGCAGCTCACTGCACTCCAGCGTCCATTCTGTCGTCTGTATAGGCTCCCAGGGTCCTTATATAGTAATGAGAGCGTTTCCTGGGAAACGCACAATAATGCAAATAACGAAATAAATGCAAATTTATCTTTTAAATAGTTTTTTATTATCATGTACTACATTTTAGAGGTCAATCACTTCGCAGACTAGTCGCCAGTGCAGCTCACTGCACTCCAGCGTCCATTCTGTCGTCTGTATAGGCTCCCAGGGTCCTTATATAGTAATGAGAGTGTTTCCCGGGAAACGCACAATAATGCAAATAACGAAATAAATGCAAATTTATCTTTTAAATAGTTTTTTTATTATCATGTACTACCATTTTAGAGGTCAATCACTTCGCAGACTAGTCGCCAGTGCAGCTCACTGCACTCCAGCGTCCATTCTGTCGTCTGTATAGGCTCCCAGGGTCCTTATATAGTAATGAGAGCGTTTCCTGGGAAACGCACAATAATGCAAATAACGAAATAAATGTAAATTTATCTTTTAAATAGTTTTTTATTATCATGTACTACCATTTTAGAGGTCAATCACTTCGCAGACTAGTCGCCAGTGCAGCTCACTGCACTCCAGCGTCCATTCTGTCGTCTGTATAGGCTCCCAGAGTCCTTATATAGTAATGAGAGCGTGTCCTGGGAAACGCACAATAATGCAAATAACGAAATAAATGCAAATTTATCTTTTAAAAAGTTTTTTATTATCATGTACTACCATTTTAGAGGTCAATCACTTCGCAGACTAGTCGCCAGTGCAGCTCACTGCACTCCAGCGTCCATTCTGTCGTCTGTATAGGCTCCCAGGGTCCTTATATAGTAATGAGAGCGTTTCCTGGGAAACGCACAATAATGCAAATAACGAAATAAATGCAAATTTATCTTTTAAATAGTTTTTTATTATCATGTACTACCATTTTAGAGGTCAATCACTTCGCAGACTAGTCGCCAGTGCAGCTCACTGCACTCTAGCGTCCATTCTGTCGTCTGTATAGGCTCCCAGGGTCCTTATATAGTAATGAGAGTGTTTCCCGGGAAACGCACAATAATGCAAATAACGAAATAAATGCAAATTTATCTTTTAAATAGTTTTTTATTATCATGTACTACCATTTTAGAGGTCAATCACTTCGCTGACTAGTCGCCAGTGCAGCTCACTGCACTCTAGCGTCCATTCTGTCGTCTGTATAGGCTCCCAGGGTCCTTATATAGTAATGAGAGTGTTTCCCGGGAAACGCACAATAATGCAAATAACGAAATAAATGCAAATTTATCTTTTAAATAGTTTTTTATTATCATGTACTACCATTTTATAGGTCAATCACTTCGCAGACTAGTCGCCAGTGCAGCTCACTGCACTCCAGCGTCCATTCTATCGTCTGTATAGGCTCCCAGGGTCCTTATATAGTAATGAGAGCGTTTCCTGGGAAACGCACAATAATGCAAATAACGAAATAAATGCAAATTTATCTTTTAAATAGTTTTTTATTATCATGTACTACCATTTTAGAGGTCAATCACTTCGCAGACTAGTCGCCAGTGCAGCTCACTGCACTCCAGCGTCCATTCTGTCGTCTGTATAGGCTCCCAGGGTCCTTATATAGTAATGAGAGCGTTTGCAGGGAAACGCACAATAATGCAAATAACGAAATAAATGCAAATTTATCTTTTAAATAGTATTTTATTATCATGTACTACCATTTTAGAGGTCAATCACTTCGCAGACTAGTCGCCAGTGCAGCTCACTGCACTCCAGCATCCATTCTGTCGTCTGTATAGGCTCCCAGGGTCCTTATATAGTAATGAGAGCGTTTCCTGGGAAACGCACAATAATGCAAATAACGAAATAAATGCAAATTTATCTTTTAAATAGTTTTTTTATTATCATGTACTACCATTTTAGAGGTCAATCACTTCGCTGACTAGTCGCCAGTGCAGCTCACTGCACTCTAGCGTCCATTCTGTCGTCTGTATAGGCTCCAAGGGTCCTTATATAGTAATGAGAGTGTTTCCCGGGAAACGCACAATAATGCAAATAACGAAATAAATGCAAATTTATCTTTTAAATAGTTTTTTATTATCATGTACTACCATTTTAGAGGTCAATCACTTCGCAGACTAGTCGCCAGTGCAGCTCACTGCACTCCAGCGTCCATTCTGTCGTCTGTATAGGCTCCCAGGGTCCTTATATAGTAATGAGAGTGTTTCCCGGGAAACGCACAATAATGCAAATAACGAAATAAATGCAAATTTATCTTTTAAATAGTTTTTTATTATCATGTACTACCATTTTAGAGGTCAATCACTTCGCAGACTAGTCGCCAGTGCAGCTCACTGCACTCCAGCGTCCATTCTGTCGTCTGTATAGGCTCCCAGGGTCCTTATATAGTAATGAGAGTGTTTCCCGGGAAACGCACAATAATGCAAATAACGAAATAAATGCAAATTTATCTTTTAAATAGTTTTTTATTATCATGTACTACCATTTTAGAGGTCAATCACTTCGCAGACTAGTCGCCAGTGCAGCTCACTGCACTCCAGCGTCCATTCTGTCGTCTGTATAGGCTCCCAGGGTCCTTATATAGTAATGAGAGTGTTTCCCGGGAAACGCACAATAATGCAAATAACGAAATAAATGCAAATTTATCTTTTAAATAGTTTTTATTATCATGTACTACCAGTTTAGAGGTCAATCACTTCGCAGACTAGTCGCCAGTGCAGCTCACTGCACTCCAGCGTCCATTCTGTCGTCTGTATAGGCTCCCAGGGTCCTTATATAGTAATGAGAGTGTTTCCCGGGAAACGCACAATAATGCAAATAACGAAATAAATGCAAATTTATCTTTTAAATAGTTTTTTATTATCATGTACTACCATTTATTGGTCAATCACTTCGCAGACTAGTCGCCAGTGCAGCCCACTGCACTCCAGCGTCCATTCTGTCGTCTGTATAGGCTCCCAGGGTCCTTATATAGTAATGAGAGCGTTTCCTGGGAAACGCACAATAATGCAAATAACGAAATAAATGCAAATTTATCTTTTAAATAGTTTTTTATTATCATGTACTACCATTTTAGAGGTCAATCACTTCGCAGACTAGTCGCCAGTGCAGCTCACTGCACTCCAGCGTCCATTCTGTCGTCTGTATAGGCTCCCAGGGTCCTTATATAGTAATGAGAGCGTTTCCTGGGAAACGCACAATAATGCAAATAACGAAATAAATGCAAATTTATCTTTTAAATAGTTTTTTATTATCATGTACTACCAATTTAGAGGTCAATCACTTCGCAGACTAGTCGCCAGTGCAGCTCACTGCACTCCAGCGTCCATTCTGTCGTCTGTATAGGCTCCCAGGGTCCTTATATAGTAATGAGAGTGTTTCCCGGGAAACGCAGAATAATGCAAATAACGAAATAAATGCAAATTTATCTTTTAAATAGTTGTTTTTATCATGTACTACCATTTTAGAGGTCAATCACTTCGGAGACTAGTCGCCAGTGCAGCTCACTGCACTCCAGCGTCCATTCTGTGGTCTGAATAGGCTCCCAGGGTCATTATATAGTAATGAGAGCGTTTCCCGGGAAACGCACAATAATGCAAATAACGAAATAAATGCAAAATTCTCATTTAAATACTTTTTTATTATCATGTACTACCATTTTAGAGGTCAATCACTTCGCAGACTAGTCGCCAGTGCAGCTCACTGCACTCCAGCGTCCATTCTGTCGTCTGTATAGGCTCCCAGGGTCCTTATATAGTAATGAGAGCGTTTCCTGGGAAACGCACAATAATGCAAATAACGAAATAAATGCAAATTTATCTTTTAAATAGTTTTTTATTATCATGTACTACCATTTTAGAGGTCAATCACTTCGCAGACAAGTCGCCAGTGCAGCTCACTGCACTCCAGCGTCCATTCTGTCGTCTGTATAGGCTCCCAAGGTCCTTATATAGTAATGAGAGCGTTTCCTGGGAAACGCACAATAATGCAAATAACGAAATAAATGCAAATTTATCTTTTAAATAGTTTTTTATTATCATGTACTACCATTTTAGAGGTCAATCACTTCGCAGACTAGCCGCCAGTGCAGCTCACTGCACTCCAGCGTCCATTCTGTCGTCTGTATAGGCTTCCAGGGTCCTTAAATAGTAATGAGAGCGTTTCCCGGGAAACGCACAATAATGCAAATAACGAAATAAATGCAAAATTCTCTTTTAAATAGTTTTTTATTATCATGTACTACCATTTTAGAGGTCAATCACTTCGCAGACTAGTCGCCAGTGCAGCTCACTGCACTCCAGCGTCCATTCTGTGGTCTGAATAGGCTCCCAGGGTCATTATATAGTAATGAGAGCGTTTCCCGGGAAACGCACAATAATCCAAATAACGAAATAAATGCAAAATTCTCATTTAAATACTTTTTTATTATCATGTACTACCATTTTAGAGGTCAATCACTTCGCAGACTAGTCGCCAGTGCAGCTCACTGCACTCCAGCGTCCATTCTGTGGTCTGAATAGGCTCCCAGGGTCATTATATAGTAATGAGAGCGTTTCCCGGGAAACGCACAATAATGCAAATAACGAAATAAATGCAAAATTCTCATATAAATACTTTTTTATTATCATGTACTACCATTTTAGAGGTCAATCACTTCGCAGACTAGTCGCCAGTGCAGCTCACTGCACTCCAGCGTCCATTCTGTGGTCTGAATAGGCTCCCAGGGTCATTATATAGTAATGAGAGCGTTTCCCGGGAAACGCACAATAATGCAAATAACGAAATAAATGCAAAATTCTCTTTTAAATAGTTTTTTATTATCATGTACTACCATTTTAGAGGTCAATCACTTCGCAGACTAGTCGCCAGTGCAGCTCACTGCACTCCAGCGTCCATTCTGTGGTCTGAATAGGCTCCCAGGGTCATTATATAGTAATGAGAGCGTTTCCCGGGAAACGCACAATAATGCAAATAACGAAATAAATGCAAAATTCTCTTTTAAATAGTTTTTTATTATCATGTACTACCATTTTAGAGGTCAATCACTTCGCAGACTAGTCGCCAGTGCAGCTCACTGCACTCCAGCGTCCATTCTTTGGTCTGAATAGGCTCCCAGGGTCATTATATAGTAATGAGAGCGTTTCCCGGGAAACGCACAATAATGCAAATAACGAAATAAATGCAAAATTCTCATTTAAATACTTTTTTATTATCATGTACTACCATTTTAGAGGTCAATCACTTCGCAGACTAGTCGCCAGTGCAGCTCACTGCACTCCAGCGTCCATTCTGTCGTCTGTATAGGCTCCCAGGGTCCTTATATAGTAATGAGAGCGTTTCCTGGGAAACGCACAATAATGCAAATAACGAAATAAATGCAAATTTATCTTTTAAATAGTTTTTTATTATCATGTACTACCATTTTAGAGGTCAATCACTTCGCAGACAAGTCGCCAGTGCAGCTCACTGCACTCCAGCGTCCATTCTGTCGTCTGTATAGGCTCCCAAGGTCCTTATATAGTAATGAGAGCGTTTCCTGGGAAACGCACAATAATGCAAATAACGAAATAAATGCAAATTTATCTTTTAAATAGTTTTTTATTATCATGTACTACCATTTTAGAGGTCAATCACTTCGCAGACTAGTCGCCAGTGCAGCTCACTGCACTCCAGCGTCCATTCTGTCGTCTGTATAGGCTCCCAGGGTCCTTATATAGTAATGAGAGCGTTTCCCGGGAAACGCACAATAATGCAAATAACGAAATAAATGCAAAATTCTCTTTTAAATAGTTTTTTATTATCATGTACTACCATTTTAGAGGTCAATCACTTCGCAGACTAGTCGCCAGTGCAGCTCACTGCACTCCAGCGTCCATTCTGTCGTCTGTATAGGCTCCCAGGGTCCTTATATAGTAATGAGAGTGTTTCCCGGGAAACGCACAATAATGCAAATAACGAAATAAATGCAAATTTATCTTTTAAATAGTTTTTTATTATCATGTACTACCATTTTAGAGGTCAATCACCTCGCAGACTAGTCGCCAGTGCAGCTCACTGCACTCCAGCGTCCATTCTGTCGTCTGTATAGGCTCCCAGGGTCCTTATATAGTAATGAGAGTGTTTCCCGGGAAACGCACAATAATGCAAATAACGAAATAAATGCAAATTTATCTTTTAAATAGTTTTTTATTATCATGTACTACCATTTTAGAGGTCAATCACCTCGCAGACTAGTCGCCAGTGCAGCTCACTGCACTCCAGCGTCCATTCTGTCGTCTGTATAGGCTCCCAGGGTCCTTATATAGTAATGAGAGTGTTTCCCGGGAAACGCACAATAATGCAAATAACGAAATAAATGCAAATTTACTTTTAAATAGTTTTTTATTATCATGTACTACCATTTTAGAGGTCAATCACTTCGCAGACTAGTCGCCAGTGCAGCTCACTGCACTCCAGCGTCCATTCTGTCGTCTGTATAGGCTCCCAGGGTCCTTATATAGTAATGAGAGTGTTTCCCGGGAAACGCACAATAATGCAAATAACGAAATAAATGCAAATTTATCTTTTAAATAGTTTTTTATTATCATGTACTACCATTTTAGAGGTCAATCACTTCGCAGACTAGTCGCCAGTGCAGCTCACTGCACTCCAGCGTCCATTCTGTCGTCTGTATAGGCTCCCAGGGTCCTTATATAGTAATGAGAGCGTTTCCTGTGAAACGCACAATAATGCAAATAACGAAATAAATGCAAATTTCTCTTTTAAATAGTTTTTTATTATCATGTACTACCATTTTAGAGGTCAATCACTTCGCAGACTAGTCGCCAGTGCAGCTCACTGCACTCCAGCGTCCATTCTGTCGTCTGTATAGGCTCCCAGGGTCCTTATATAGTAATGAGAGTGTTTCCCGGGAAACGCACAATAATGCAAATAACGAAATAAATGCAAATTTCTCTTTTAAATAGTTTTTTATTATCATGTACTACCATTTTAGAGGTCAATCACTTCGCAGACTAGTCGCCAGTGCAGCTCACTGCACTCCAGCGTCCATTCTGTCGTCTGTATAGGCTCCCAGGGTCCTTATATAGTAATGAGAGTGTTTCCCGGGAAACGCACAATAATGCAAATAACGAAATAAATGCAAATTTATCTTTTAAATAGTTTTTTATTATCATGTACTACCATTTTAGAGGTCAATCACTTCGCAGACTAGTCGCCAGTGCAGCTCACTGCACTCCAGCGTCCATTCTGTCGTCTGTATAGGCTCCCAGGGTCCTTATATAGTAATGAGAGTGTTTCCCGGGAAACGCACAATAATGCAAATAACGAAATAAATGCAAATTTATCTTTTAAATAGTTTTTTATTATCATGTACTACCATTTTAGTGGTCAATCACTTCGCAGACTAGTCGCCAGTGCAGCTCACTGCACTCCAGCGTCCATTCTGTCGTCTGTATAGGCTCCCAGGGTCCTTATATAGTAATGAGAGCGTTTCCTGGGAAACGCACAATAATGCAAATAACGAAATAAATGCAAATTTATCTTTTAAATTGTTTTTTATTATCATGTACTACCATTTTAGTGGTCAATCACTTCGCAGACTAGTCGCCAGTGCAGCTCACTGCACTCCAGCGTCCATTATGTCGTCTGTATAGGCTCCCAGGGTCCTTATATAGTAATGAGAGCGTTTCCCGGGAAACGCAGAATAATTCAAATAACGAAATAAATGCAAATTTATCTTTTAATAGTTTTTTATTATCATGTACTACCATTTTAGAGGTCAATCACTTCGCAGACTAGTCGCCAGTGCAGCTCACTGCACTCCAGCGTCCATTCCGTCGTCTGTATAGGCTCCAAGGCCTTATATAGTAATGAGAGTGTTTCCCGGGAAACGCACAATAATGCAAATAACGAAATAAATGCAAATTTATCTTTTAAATAGTTTTTTATTATCATGTACTACCATTTTGGAGGTCAATCACTTCGCAGACTAGTCGCCAGTGCAGCTCACTGCACTCCAGCGTCCATTCTGTCGTCTGTATAGGCTCCCAGGGTCCTTATATAGTAATGAGAGTGTTTCCCGGGAAACGCACAATAATGCAAATAACGAAATAAATGCAAATTTATCTTTTAAATAGTTTTTTATTATCATGTATAACCATTTTAGAGGTCAATCACTTCGCAGACTAGTCGCCAGTGCAGCTCACTGCACTCCAGCGTCCATTCTGTCGTCTGTATAGGCTCCCAGGGTCCTTTTATAGTAATGAGAGTGTTTCCCGGGAAACGCACAATAATGCAAATGACGAAATAAATGCAAATTTATCTTTTAAATAGTTTTTTATTATCATGTATAACCATTTTAGAGGTCAATCACTTCGCAGACTAGTCGCCAGTGCAGCTCACTGCACTCCAGCGCCCCTCAGGGGCTCAGCATTAATTTGCTGGGTACGGGCTTGGCGAACCCGGGGTCCTGAGCCGTGGGCTGTGTCGCGCCAACAGTCCGCTACACCGTAAGCTCTGTGCGTGCCTCAACGACCATCGTTCGGCGCGACGGTGGAACGTTGTACGTTTCAGAGCCCGGGGATCTTGGCTTAATCGCCCGGGTCGCGAGGACGGTACAAACCTCTATAAAAAAAACCTCAATCTCAAGGTGTGCTACGTGCCGAGGAGATGCATGGCTGTTGAGGTTGAACAGCCGCTAGCGAGCAACCTCTGAGGAACCTGCCGCACCTCAGTTGTATAAGGCTTACCCAGGCAAGCGGGGCTCTGCCTGGGTGGACCCTTATTTCCCTAGCTGCTCGTGGGAACACGATGAAAAGACCACGAAACGTTGGCGGACGTACAACCGCCGTCTCTAAGCGCGGTAGAAGCGACTACAATGCTGAACAGTATGACCCCCAAACGTTTCCTTCCCTGTCTACACCATGGGAGGAACGTAGGGCCAAAACTCAAGGTGAGGCTTACGCCCCGAAGTATTTAGTGTGCAGCCGTACAGATGGGGAATCTTTCATGTCCACGAAGCCAATGTTCTTCGTGGACCATTTGGAAGACAAATATGGTGAGGTCGATGGGTTGTCAAAGATGAGGTCTGGATCCGTTTTAATAACGACGTCATCCCCGGCCCAGTCACGGGCTTTGTTAGCCTGTGACAAGCTGGGTGATGTTTCCGTTTCCATTACACCACATAAGACCTTAAACATGGTCCAGGGCATCATTTTTCACAGGGATCTGCTGCTGCAATCAGACGATGAATTGAGAGCAAACTTGGAGCGGCGAGGTGTGCACTTCATCCGCCGTATCTATAGGGGTCCGAGGGACAAGAGGGTTGCCACCGGTGCCTTCATCGTGGCTTTCGAGGGCGATTCATTGCCTGTGAAGGTCAAGGTGATGGTTTACCGGGTCGACGTCAAGCCTTACGTTCCTCCCCCTATGCGCTGCTTCAAGTGCTGGAGGTTTGGTCACATGTCCTCCCGATGTGACGCCAACCCAACATGTCGGGAGTGTGGGCGTGCATCCCATCCAGACGCCCCCTGTACCCCACCTCCAGTGTGTGTCAATTGCAATCAGCAGCATCCACCTTGTTCGCCCGACTGTACTGTACTCCACAAAGAACGCAAGATCATGGAGTATAAGACCCTGGACCGGCTGACATACGCAGAGGCCAGACGCAAATATTTGAAGCTCCATCCCGTCACCATGACAACGTCTTACGCCACAGTAGCTTCATCGTCAGTCACCAGACCATCTGTTCCACGAATGCCACCGGGCCCCCAGGCCCGAGCTACTGCACCTGCCCCCTTGACAGTTGGGGGTACTACTCCTTCGGTTGCTCCCACACTTTTCTCGTTGGGAGCAATGGACAAACCATTGCGGGGGACGTCGGTCCCCACCCCAGCGCCGGAGAAACAACAGCCTTCTCCGGCTCCTCTCGCCCGGAAGGCGTCCCATGGGACACTCCCTTCCGAGGCTTCTCTTCATGGGAAAGTGGATCCCAGCAAATGGCTGAAGGATCCCGCGGCTGCTGATCGAGGGGCCTCCACCTCTTCGTCGGCAGCTGCAGCCCCTGTTGAGAAGCCCTCACGGCCCTTAACACCCAAGGGCCAGCGAGAGGCTAAAAGGAAAGACAAGAAGAAAAAGGATTCTTTGGTGGCTTCCAAGCCACCCACACCCACATCCTCTGCTTCAGAGGATGAAGTCGAGATCCTTGCCTCCGCTGAGGATCTCGCACTTCTTGATTCGCCCGAACGTAGGAACTCTGCACATCCAGAATCACCTATGGATTCTGTAGATCCTGACCATAAGGCGGCAGATGTTCCTATGGAATGATCTTCTCTCCTTTCTTTTGTTTTATGGCTTTACAGCGAGTAGAAAGAGTTATTCTCCAGTGGAATTGCGGCGGCTTCTTTAATCGCCTGGCCGAGCTGTGCCAATTACTGTGGCATTACCCTGCACTTTGTATTGCCCTACAGGAGACATGGTTTCCAGCACAGCGCACCCCTGCCCTCCGTGGGTATCGGGGGTACTACTGCAACAGGACCCTTTACGACAGGGTGTCTGGCGGTGTCTGCCTCTATATCCTGGACACTGTCCCAAGTGCCCCCGTACCCCTCACAACTACTCTTGAGGCAGTGGCTGTCAGAATTCGGATAACGCAAGAATTCACTGTCTGCAGCTTGTACCTTCCTCCGGATGAGGCCGTGTCTCTCAACACCCTTACCGCTCTGGTCTCGCAACTTCCCCCACCATTCCTCCTTTTGGGGGACTTCAACGCCCACAACCCTTTGTGGGGTGGACTCCAGAGCACAGGCCGCGGTAGGGATGTTGAGACATTATTGGCGCAACAAGACCTATGCCTACTGAATACAGGTGCCCCCACGCATTTTAGCGTGGCACAGGGCACGTATTCAACGATCGACCTCTCCGTCTGCAGCCCCAGCCTTCGACCACACCTCGGTTGGCGTGTGCATGAGGACCTGTGTGGCAGCGACCACTTTCCCATCTTTGTGTCGCTCCCGCAGTACCAAGCTGCAGACAGCTTACCCCGTTGGTGTCTCCGTAGGGCTGACTGGCCAGTCTATACTTCAACCGCTCTCATCACTGCTCCACTGCCAGATGACATTGACAATGCAGTCCAGCAGGTGACTGATAGTATTGTCAGGGCCGCTGAGGTAGCAGTTCCGCAAACCACCGGTTCCACTAGGCGTAGGTCCGTGCCTTGGTGGACACCGGAGATTGCTGAGGCTATCCGGGAACGTCGGCGAGCGCTCCAGCGCCATCGACGCCACCCATCGATGGAGAATTTTGTGGCCTTTAAACGGCTCCGTGCGCGTGCTCGACGACTCATACAGCAGAGCAAGCAGGATTCCTGGGAGCGGTATGTAGCCAGTATCGGCTCCCGCACCTCCCTGACTACAGTATGGACGCAAGTCCGACGCGTCTTCGGATACCGCCCGCCGACAGGAATCCCGTCCCTCACCATCCAGGGTGTCCTCTGCACGCTCCCGACAGCTATCGCCGAGCACATGGCAGACCACTACGCACAATGCTCTGCGACTGCCATGTACAGTACTGACTTCTGCTCCCTCAAAGAGCGGGCCGAGCGGAAACAGCTCTCTTTCCGCACTCGTCGTCGGGAAATATACAACGACCCGTTTACTGAGTGGGAGTTCCGAACTGCCCTTGCTGCGTGTCCTGATACAACTCCAGGACCTGATAGGATTCACGGCCAATTCCTCCGACACCTTTCACCAGAGTTTCAACGCCGCATTCTCGCCCTGTTTAACCATCTATGGGCAGAGGGCACTTTCCCGTCACAGTGGCGGGAAAGCACTATCATCCCGGTGCTGAAACCTGGTGCAGATCCCCTGGTGGCTGACAATTACCGTCCGATCAGCCTCACCAACGTTCTCTGCAAGCTCTTCGAACGTATGGTGAGTCGGCGGCTTATGTGGATCCTTGAAGAGCGCGGACTCCTTGCTCCACAACAAGGGGGCTTTCGCCAGGGCCGTTCTACCATTGACAACCTCGTGTCATTGGAGTCGGCCATTCGCACTGCCTTCGCTAGGCGTGAACATTTAGTTGCTGTATTTTTCGACCTTCGAAAGGCGTATGACACCACCTGGCGCCACCATATTTTAACAACTCTTCATGACTGGGGCCTACGGGGTGCCCTTCCTATTTTTATTCACAATTTCCTCTCCCATCGCTCGTTCCGGGTGAGGGTTGGGGCATCTTTTAGCTCCCCACGTATTCAAGAGAACGGTGTCCCACAGGGCTCCGTCCTCAGCGTTCCATTGTTTTTAGTGGCGATAAACGGTCTCGCTGCGGCTGTGGGGTCATCAGTCAGTTGCTCCCTGTTCGCCGATGACTTCTGCCTGTATTTCAGCTCCGTTAGCATCGGCGTAGCTGAACGGCGGCTTCAGGGTGCCATCCGAAAGGCCCACTCATGGGCCTCTTCTCACGGATTTCAGTTCTCCGCACGGAAAACCCGCGTGATGCACTTCTGTCGCCGTCGGGTAGTTCACCCTGACCCAGAGCTCTACCTGGGTGGTGACCTACTTCAGGTTGAGGAAACACATCGCTTCCTGGGCATGGTGTTCGATGCCCGGCTGACTTGGGTGCCACACCTCCGTCAGCTGAGACAGAAGTGTTGGCGGCATTTAAATGTCCTTCGATGCCTCAGCCATACTAGTTGGGGAGCAGCCCGTTCCACCCTTCTTCAGCTCTACAAGTCACTCATTCTGTCTCGGCTTGATTACGGGAGCTTGGTTTATGACTCGGCAGCCCCTTCTGCCTTGCGAGTCCTAGACCCTGTTCACCACACAGGTGTGCGTCTCGCAACAGGGGCTTTTCGCACCAGTCCCGTAACGAGCCTTCTAGCTGAAGCTGGTGTTCCCCCTCTGCGATATCGCCGGCAACGGCTGTTGGTGAGCTACGTTGCCCGGGTTCATGCTTCACCCCGCCATCCGAACCACAGGCTTCTCTTCCCACTTTCTGCACTCCCTTCCCCACGACGTCGGCCCAGGTCGGGTCTCCCGATTGCGGTCCGCGTCCGTTCCCTTCTCTCCTCACTTGATTCCTTACCCCTTCCTCCACCTTACCATTACTCCCTCCGCATCCCCCCCTGGAAAGTTCCTCGCCTGGAGCTTCGGCTGGACTTGTCCCGGGATTCGAAAGCCTCGATTTCACCACTGCTTCTCCGTCGCCGGTTCCATGCACTGCTTAATACGTTTAATGGAGCAACTATCATCTACACGGACGGTTCTTTGGTTGATGGCCAAGCTGGATATGCCTTCATGTCTGATGACCACATCGAACAGCGGTCACTGCCTTGTGGAAGCAGCATCTTCACCGCAGAACTGGTCGGTATTTTGAGAGCTCTTGAACACCTCAGAGCCCGCCCCAGGGGGTCGTTCGTCATCTGTAGCGACTCCCTGAGTGGCTTACAGGCCCTCGACCAGTTTCTGCCCAAACACACTGTGGTGCGAGCCATTCAAGATGCTGTATTCGCCCTTGGCGAGTCAGGCCGTTCTGTCGTTTTTGTTTGGACGCCAGGGCATGTAGGTATACCAGGCAATGAACGTGTGGATCAGCTGGCCAAGCAGGCCACCACTATGCGGTCCCTGGACATTGGCCTCCCAGTTTCCGACCTCCAAACCCAGTTGACCCGCAAGGTCTTAAAGGTTTGGAATTCGGAATGGGCAGACTCCAATGAACCAAATAAGCTCCGTGCTGTCAAGCCGTCTACCGCTGCATGGAAGACGTCCCTGAGGGCTTCTCGCAGGGAGTCGGTAGTCCTTTGCCGACTCCGTATAGGCCATTCTTGGCTCACACATGGTCACCTTCTGCGTCGCGAGGACCCTCCGCAGTGTCGATGTGGTGCGCCTTTGACGGTCGCCCACATCTTAATTGAATGCCACAATTTAGCCGCAGTGAGACGAAATTTTAATATCCCTGACGTTTTGCAGCTTGCATTAGCTGACAATACCTCCACGGTTGACTCTGTTTTAAATTTTATGCGTGAGTGTGGACTTTACAAGTCCATTTAATGTTTGTGTTTCTCTGTCGTTTCTCTGTCCTCCGCCTGCTTAAGTCTGTTAGGTAGGCGGTTTTAACGTGTTGCAGAGTGGCTGGGTGTGTTCCTTATATCCTTGTGACCACCCAGCAAAAACACTCTTGTAATGTTTCAGATGTTTTATCCCTTCTTCGTTTTTAATCGTATCCTTTCTTTTTATTAGTCTGTAAGTTTTAGACTTTGACTTGTTAGTGCATTCACTTCGGATCGCTTAACACAATGTTTTATCTCTTGGACTGGAAAAAGGGACTGATAACCGTCGTTGTTTAGTCCCTTCAAAAACCCAACAACAACAACAACAGCACTCCAGCGTCCATTCTGTCGTCTGTATAGGCTCCCAGGGTCCTTATATAGTAATGAGAGCGTTTCCCGGGAAACGCACAATAATGCAAATAACGAAATAAATGCAAAATTCTCTTTTAAATAGTTTTTTATTATCATGTACTACCATTTTAGAGGTCAATCACTTCGCAGACTAGTCGCCAGTGCAGCTCACTGCACTCCAGCGTCCATTCTGTCGTCTGTATAGGTTCCCAGGGTCCTTATATAGTAATGAGAGCGTTTCCTGGGAAACGCACAATAATGCAAATAACGAAATAAATGCAAATTTATCTTTTAAATAGTTTTTTATTATCATGTACTACCATTTTAGAGGTCAATCACTTCGCAGACTAGTCGCCAGTGCAGCTCACTGCACTCCAGCGTCCATTCTGTCGTCTGTATAGGCTCCCAGGGTCCTTATATAGTAATGAGAGTGTTTCCCGGAAACGCACAATAATGCAAATAACGAAATAAATGCAAATTTATCTTTTAAATAGTTTTTTATTATCATGTACTACCATTTTAGAGGTCAATCACTTCGCAGACTAGTCGCCAGTGCAGCTCACTGCACTCCAGCGTCCATTCTGTCGTCTGTATAGGCTCCCAGGGTCCTTATATAGTAATGAGAGTGTTTCCCGGGAAACGCACAATAATGCAAATAACGAAATAAATGCAAATTTATCTTTTAAATAGTTTTTTATTATCATGTACTACCATTTTATAGGTCAATCACTTCGCAGACTAGTCGCCAGTGCAGCTCACTGCACTCCAGCGTCCATTCTGTCGTCTGTATAGGCTCCAAGGGTCCTTATATAGTAATGAGAGTGTTTCCCGGGAAACGCACAATAATGCAAATAACGAAATAAATGCAAATTTCTCTTTTAAATAGTTTTTTATTATCATGTACTACCATTTTAGAGGTCAATCACTTCGCAGACTAGTCGCCAGTGCAGCTCACTGCACTCCAGCGTCCATTCAGTCGTCTGTATAGGCTCCCAGGGTCCTTATATAGTAATGAGAGTGTTTCCCGGGAAACGCACAATAATGCAAATAACGAAATAAATGCAAATTTATCTTTTAAGTAGTTTTTTATTATCATGTACTACCATTTTAGAGGTCAATCACTTCGCAGACTAGTCGCCAGTGCAGCTCACTGCACTCCAGCGTCCATTCTGTCGTCTGTATAGGCTCCCAGGGTCCTTATATAACAATGAGAGTGTTTGCAGGAAACGCACAATAATGCAAATAACGAAATAAATGCAAATTTATCTTTTAAATAGTTTTTTATTATCATGTACTTCCATTTTAGAGGTCAATCACTTCGCAGACTAGTCGCCAGTGCAGCTCACTGACTTCAGCGTCCATTCTGTCGTCTGTATAGGCTCCCAGGGTCCTTATATAGTAATGAGAGTGTTTCCCGGGAAACGCACAATAATGCAAATAACGAAATAAATGCAAATTTATCTTTTAAATAGTTTTTTATTATCATGTACTACCATTTTAGTGGTCAATCACTTCGCAGACTAGTCGCCAGTGCAGCTCACTGCACTCCAGCGTCCATTCTGTCGTCTGTATAGGCTCCCAGGGTCCTTATATAGTAATGAGAGCGTTTCCTGGGAATCGCACAATAATGCAAATAACGAAATAAATGCAAATTTATCTTTTAAATTGTTTTTTATTATCATGTACTACCATTTTAGAGGTCAATCACTTCGCAGACTAGTCGCCAGTGCAGCTCACTGCACTCCAGCGTCCATTCTGTCGTCTGTATAGGCTCCCAGGGTCCTTATATAGTAATGAGAGTGTTTCCTGGGAAACGCACAATAATGCAAATAACGAAATAAATGCAAATTTATCTTTTAAATAGTTTTTTATTATCATGTACTACCATTTTAGAGGTCAATCACTTCGCAGACTAGTCGCTAGTACAGCTCACTGCACTCCAGCGTCCATTCTGTCGTCTGTATAGGCTCCCAGGGTCCTTATATAGTAATGAGAGTGTTTCCCGGGAAACGCAGAATAATGCAAATAACGAAATAAATGCAAATTTATCTTTTAAATAGTTTTTTATTATCATGTACTACCATTTTAGAGGTCAATCACGTCGCAGACTAGTCGCCAGTACAGCTCACTGCACTCCAGCGTATATTCTGTCGTCTGTATAGGCTCCAAGGCCTTATATAGTAATGAGAGTGTTTCCCGGGAAACGCACAATAATGCAAATAACGAAATAAATGCAAATTTATCTTTTAAATAGTTTTTTATTATCATGTATAACCATTTTAGAGGTCAATCACTTCGCAGACTAGTCGCCAGTGCAGCTCACTGCACTCCAGCGTCCATTCTGTCGTCTGTATAGGCTCCCAGGGTCCTTATATAGTAATGAGAGTGTTTCCCGGGAAACGCACAATAATGCAAATGACGAAATAAATGCAAATTTATCTTTTAAATAGTTTTTTATTATCATGTATAACCATTTTAGAGGTCAATCACTTCGCAGACTAGTCGCCAGTGCAGCTCACTGCACTCCAGCGCCCCTCAGGGGCTCAGCATTAATATGCTGGGTACGGGCTTGGCGAACCCGGGGTCCTGAGCCGTGGGCTGTGTCGCGCCAACAGTCCGCTACACCGTAAGCTCTGTGCGTGCCTCAACGACCATCGTTCGGCGCGACGGTGGAACGTTGTACGTTTCAGAGCCCGGGGATCTTGGCTTAATCGCCCGGGTCGCGAGGACGGTACAAACCTCTATAAAAAAAACCTCAATCTCAAGGTGTGCTACGTGCCGAGGAGATGCATGGCTGTTGAGGTTGAACAGCCGCTAGCGAGCAACCTCTGAGGAACCTGCCGCACCTCAGTTGTATAAGGCTTACCCAGGCAAGCGGGGCTCTGCCTGGGTGGACCCTTATTTCCCTAGCTGCTCGTGGGAACACGATGAAAAGACCACGAAACGTTGGCGGACGTACAACCGCCGTCTCTAAGCGCGGTAGAAGCGACTACAATGCTGAACAGTATGACCCCCAAACGTTTCCTTCCCTGTCTACACCATGGGAGGAACGTAGGGCCAAAACTCAAGGTGAGGCTTACGCCCCGAAGTATTTAGTGTGCAGCCGTACAGATGGGGAATCTTTCATGTCCACGAAGCCAATGTTCTTCGTGGACCATTTGGAAGACAAATATGGTGAGGTCGATGGGTTGTCAAAGATGAGGTCTGGATCCGTTTTAATAACGACGTCATCCCCGGCCCAGTCACGGGCTTTGTTAGCCTGTGACAAGCTGGGTGATGTTTCCGTTTCCATTACACCACATAAGACCTTAAACATGGTCCAGGGCATCATTTTTCACAGGGATCTGCTGCTGCAATCAGACGATGAATTGAGAGCAAACTTGGAGCGGCGAGGTGTGCACTTCATCCGCCGTATCTATAGGGGTCCGAGGGACAAGAGGGTTGCCACCGGTGCCTTCATCGTGGCTTTCGAGGGCGATTCATTGCCTGTGAAGGTCAAGGTGATGGTTTACCGGGTCGACGTCAAGCCTTACGTTCCTCCCCCTATGCGCTGCTTCAAGTGCTGGAGGTTTGGTCACATGTCCTCCCGATGTGACGCCAACCCAACATGTTGGGAGTGTGGGCGTGCATCCCATCCAGACGCCCCCTGTACCCCACCTCCAGTGTGTGTCAATTGCAATCAGCAGCATCCACCTTGTTCGCCCGACTGTACTGTACTCCACAAAGAACGCAAGATCATGGAGTATAAGACCCTGGACCGGCTGACATACGCAGAGGCCAGACGCAAATATTTGAAGCTCCATCCCGTCACCATGACAACGTCTTACGCCACAGTAGCTTCATCGTCAGTCACCAGACCATCTGTGCCACGAATGCCACCGGGCCCCCAGGCCCGAGCTACTGCACCTGCCCCCTTGACAGTTGGGGGTACTACTCCTTCGGTTGCTCCCACACTTTTCTCGTTGGGAGCAATGGACAAACCATTGCGGGGGACGTCGGTCCCCACCCCAGCGCCGGAGAAACAACAGCCTTCTCCGGCTCCTCTCGCCCGGAAGGCGTCCCATGGGACACTCCCTTCCGAGGCTTCTCTTCATGGGAAAGTGGATCCCAGCAAATGGCTGAAGGATCCCGCGGCTGCTGATCGAGGGGCCTCCACCTCTTCGTCGGCAGCTGCAGCCCCTGTTGAGAAGCCCTCACGGCCCTTAACACCCAAGGGCCAGCGAGAGGCTAAAAGGAAAGACAAGAAGAAAAAGGATTCTTTGGTGGCTTCCAAGCCACCCACACCCACATCCTCTGCTTCAGAGGATGAAGTCGAGATCCTTGCCTCCGCTGAGGATCTCGCACTTCTTGATTCGCCCGAACGTAGGAACTCTGCACATCCAGAATCACCTATGGATTCTGTAGATCCTGACCATAAGGCGGCAGATGTTCCTATGGAATGATCTTCTCTCCTTTCTTTTGTTTTATGGCTTTACAGCGAGTAGAAAGAGTTATTCTCCAGTGGAATTGCGGCGGCTTCTTTAATCGCCTGGCCGAGCTGTGCCAATTACTGTGGCATTACCCTGCACTTTGTATTGCCCTACAGGAGACATGGTTTCCAGCACAGCGCACCCCTGCCCTCCGTGGGTATCGGGGGTACTACTGCAACAGGACCCTTTACGACAGGGTGTCTGGCGGTGTCTGCCTCTATATCCTGGACACTGTCCCAAGTGCCCCCGTACCCCTCACAACTACTCTTGAGGCAGTGGCTGTCAGAATTCGGATAACGCAAGAATTCACTGTCTGCAGCTTGTACCTTCCTCCGGATGAGGCCGTGTCTCTCAACACCCTTACCGCTCTGGTCTCGCAACTTCCCCCACCATTCCTCCTTTTGGGGGACTTCAACGCCCACAACCCTTTGTGGGGTGGACTCCAGAGCACAGGCCGCGGTAGGGATGTTGAGACATTATTGGCGCAACAAGACCTATGCCTACTGAATACAGGTGCCCCCACGCATTTTAGCGTGGCACAGGGCACGTATTCAACGATCGACCTCTCCGTCTGCAGCCCCAGCCTTCGACCACACCTCGGTTGGCGTGTGCATGAGGACCTGTGTGGCAGCGACCACTTTCCCATCTTTGTGTCGCTCCCGCAGTACCAAGCTGCAGACAGCTTACCCCGTTGGTGTCTCCGTAGGGCTGACTGGCCAGTCTATACTTCAACCGCTCTCATCACTGCTCCACTGCCAGATGACATTGACAATGCAGTCCAGCAGGTGACTGATAGTATTGTCAGGGCCGCTGAGGTAGCAGTTCCGCAAACCACCGGTTCCACTAGGCGTAGGTCCGTGCCTTGGTGGACACCGGAGATTGCTGAGGCTATCCGGGAACGTCGGCGAGCGCTCCAGCGCCATCGACGCCACCCATCGATGGAGAATTTTGTGGCCTTTAAACGGCTCCGTGCGCGTGCTCGACGACTCATACAGCAGAGCAAGCAGGATTCCTGGGAGCGGTATGTAGCCAGTATCGGCTCCCGCACCTCCCTGACTACAGTATGGACGCAAGTCCGACGCGTCTTCGGATACCGCCCGCCGACAGGAATCCCGTCCCTCACCATCCAGGGTGTCCTCTGCACGCTCCCGACAGCTATCGCCGAGCACATGGCAGACCACTACGCACAATGCTCTGCGACTGCCATGTACAGTACTGACTTCTGCTCCCTCAAAGAGCGGGCCGAGCGGAAACAGCTCTCTTTCCGCACTCGTCGTCGGGAAATATACAACGACCCGTTTACTGAGTGGGAGTTCCGAACTGCCCTTGCTGCGTGTCCTGATACAACTCCAGGACCTGATAGGATTCACGGCCAATTCCTCCGACACCTTTCACCAGAGTTTCAACGCCGCATTCTCGCCCTGTTTAACCATCTATGGGCAGAGGGCACTTTCCCGTCACAGTGGCGGGAAAGCACTATCATCCCGGTGCTGAAACCTGGTGCAGATCCCCTGGTGGCTGACAATTACCGTCCGATCAGCCTCACCAACGTTCTCTGCAAGCTCTTCGAACGTATGGTGAGTCGGCGGCTTATGTGGATCCTTGAAGAGCGCGGACTCCTTGCTCCACAACAAGGGGGCTTTCGCCAGGGCCGTTCTACCATTGACAACCTCGTGTCATTGGAGTCGGCCATTCGCACTGCCTTCGCTAGGCGTGAACATTTAGTTGCTGTATTTTTCGACCTTCGAAAGGCGTATGACACCACCTGGCGCCACCATATTTTAACAACTCTTCATGACTGGGGCCTACGGGGTGCCCTTCCTATTTTTATTCACAATTTCCTCTCCCATCGCTCGTTCCGGGTGAGGGTTGGGGCATCTTTTAGCTCCCCACGTATTCAAGAGAACGGTGTCCCACAGGGCTCCGTCCTCAGCGTTCCATTGTTTTTAGTGGCGATAAACGGTCTCGCTGCGGCTGTGGGGTCATCAGTCAGTTGCTCCCTGTTCGCCGATGACTTCTGCCTGTATTTCAGCTCCGTTAGCATCGGCGTAGCTGAACGGCGGCTTCAGGGTGCCATCCGAAAGGCCCACTCATGGGCCTCTTCTCACGGATTTCAGTTCTCCGCACGGAAAACCCGCGTGATGCACTTCTGTCGCCGTCGGGTAGTTCACCCTGACCCAGAGCTCTACCTGGGTGGTGACCTACTTCAGGTTGAGGAAACACATCGCTTCCTGGGCATGGTGTTCGATGCCCGGCTGACTTGGGTGCCACACCTCCGTCAGCTGAGACAGAAGTGTTGGCGGCATTTAAATGTCCTTCGATGCCTCAGCCATACTAGTTGGGGAGCAGCCCGTTCCACCCTTCTTCAGCTCTACAAGTCACTCATTCTGTCTCGGCTTGATTACGGGAGCTTGGTTTATGACTCGGCAGCCCCTTCTGCCTTGCGAGTCCTAGACCCTGTTCACCACACAGGTGTGCGTCTCGCAACAGGGGCTTTTCGCACCAGTCCCGTAACGAGCCTTCTAGCTGAAGCTGGTGTTCCCCCTCTGCGATATCGCCGGCAACGGCTGTTGGTGAGCTACGTTGCCCGGGTTCATGCTTCACCCCGCCATCCGAACCACAGGCTTCTCTTCCCACTTTCTGCACTCCCTTCCCCACGACGTCGGCCCAGGTCGGGTCTCCCGATTGCGGTCCGCGTCCGTTCCCTTCTCTCCTCACTTGATTCCTTACCCCTTCCTCCACCTTACCATTACTCCCTCCGCATCCCCCCCTGGAAAGTTCCTCGCCTGGAGCTTCGGCTGGACTTGTCCCGGGATTCGAAAGCCTCGATTTCACCACTGCTTCTCCGTCGCCGGTTCCATGCACTGCTTAATACGTTTAATGGAGCAACTATCATCTACACGGACGGTTCTTTGGTTGATGGCCAAGCTGGATATGCCTTCATGTCTGATGACCACATCGAACAGAGGTCACTGCCTTGTGGAAGCAGCATCTTCACCGCAGAACTGGTCGGTATTTTGAGAGCTCTTGAACACCTCAGAGCCCGCCCCAGGGGGTCGTTCGTCATCTGTAGCGACTCCCTGAGTGGCTTACAGGCCCTCGACCAGTTTCTGCCCAAACACACTGTGGTGCGAGCCATTCAAGATGCTGTATTCGCCCTTGGCGAGTCAGGCCGTTCTGTCGTTTTTGTTTGGACGCCAGGGCATGTAGGTATACCAGGCAATGAACGTGTGGATCAGCTGGCCAAGCAGGCCACCACTATGCGGTCCCTGGACATTGGCCTCCCAGTTTCCGACCTCCAAACCCAGTTGACCCGCAAGGTCTTAAAGGTTTGGAATTCGGAATGGGCAGACTCCAATGAACCAAATAAGCTCCGTGCTGTCAAGCCGTCTACCGCTGCATGGAAGACGTCCCTGAGGGCTTCTCGCAGGGAGTCGGTAGTCCTTTGCCGACTCCGTATAGGCCATTCTTGGCTCACACATGGTCACCTTCTGCGTCGCGAGGACCCTCCGCAGTGTCGATGTGGTGCGCCTTTGACGGTCGCCCACATCTTAATTGAATGCCACAATTTAGCCGCAGTGAGACGAAATTTTAATATCCCTGACGTTTTGCAGCTTGCATTAGCTGACAATACCTCCACGGTTGACTCTGTTTTAAATTTTATGCGTGAGTGTGGACTTTACAAGTCCATTTAATGTTTGTGTTTCTCTGTCGTTTCTCTGTCCTCCGCCTGCTTAAGTCTGTTAGGTAGGCGGTTTTAACGTGTTGCAGAGTGGCTGGGTGTGTTCCTTATATCCTTGTGACCACCCAGCAAAAACACTCTTGTAATGTTTCAGATGTTTTATCCCTTCTTCGTTTTTAATCGTATCCTTTCTTTTTATTAGTCTGTAAGTTTTAGACTTTGACTTGTTAGTGCATTCACTTCGGATCGCTTAACACAATGTTTTATCTCTTGGACTGGAAAAAGGGACTGATAACCGTCGTTGTTTAGTCCCTTCAAAAACCCAACAACAACAACAACAGCACTCCAGCGTCCATTCTGTCGTCTGTATAGGCTCCCAGGGTCCTTATATAGTAATGAGAGCGTTTCCCGGGAAACGCACAATAATGCAAATAACGAAATAAATGCAAAATTCTCTTTTAAATAGTTTTTTATTATCATGTACTACCATTTTAGAGGTCAATCACTTCGCAGACTAGTCGCCAGTGCAGCTCACTGCACTCCAGCGTCCATTCTGTCGTCTGTATAGGCTCCCAGGGTCCTTATATAGTAATGAGAGCGTTTCCTGGGAAACGCACAATAATGCAAATAACGAAATAAAGGCAAATTTATCTTTTAAATAGTTTTTTATTATCATGTACTACCATTTTAGAGGTCAATCACTTCGCAGACTAGTCGCCAGTGCAGCTCACTGCACTCCAGCGTCCATTCTGTCGTCTGTATAGGCTCCCAGGGTCCTTATATAGTAATGAGAGTGTTTCCCGGAAACGCACAATAATGCAAATAACGAAATAAATGCAAATTTATCTTTTAAATAGTTTTTTATTATCATGTACTACCATTTTAGAGGTCAATCACTTCGCAGACTAGTCGCCAGTGCAGCTCACTGCACTCCAGCGTCCATTCTGTCGTCTGTATAGGCTCCCAGGGTCCTTATATAGTAATGAGAGTGTTTCCCGGGAAACGCACAATAATGCAAATAACGAAATAAATGCAAATTTATCTTTTAAATAGTTTTTTATTATCATGTACTACCATTTTAGAGGTCAATCACTTCGCAGACTAGTCGCCAGTGCAGCTCACTGCACTCCAGCGTCCATTCTGTCGTCTGTATAGGCTCCCAGGGTCCTTATATAGTAATGAGAGTGTTTCCCGGGAAACGCACAATAATGCAAATAACGAAATAAATGCAAATTTCTCTTTTAAATAGTTTTTTATTATCATGTACTACCATTTTAGAGGTCAATCACTTCGCAGACTAGTCGCCAGTGCAGCTCACTGCACTCCAGCGTCCATTCTGTCGTCTGTATAGGCTCCCAGGGTCCTTATATAGTAATGAGAGTGTTTCCCGGGAAACGCACAATAATGCAAATAACGAAATAAATGCAAATTTATCTTTTAAGTAGTTTTTTATTATCATGTACTACCATTTTAGAGGTCAATCACTTCGCAGACTAGTCGCCAGTGCAGCTCACTGCACTCCAGCGTCCATTCTGTCGTCTGTATAGGCTCCCAGGGTCCTTATATAACAATGAGAGTGTTTGCAGGGAAACGCACAATAATGCAAATAACGAAATAAATGCAAATTTATCTTTTAAATAGTTTTTTATTATCATGTACTTCCATTTTAGAGGTCAATCACTTCGCAGACTAGTCGCCAGTGCAGCTCACTGACTTCAGCGTCCATTCTGTCGTCTGTATAGGCTCCCAGGGTCCTTATATAGTAATGAGAGTGTTTCCCGGGAAACGCACAATAATGCAAATAACGAAATAAATGCAAATTTATCTTTTAAATAGTTTTTTATTATCATGTACTACCATTTTAGTGGTCAATCACTTCGCAGACTAGTCGCCAGTGCAGCTCACTGCACTCCAGCGTCCATTCTGTCGTCTGTATAGGCTCCCAGGGTCCTTATATAGTAATGAGAGCGTTTCCTGGGAAACGCACAATAATGCAAATAACGAAATAAATGCAAATTTATCTTTTAAATTGTTTTTTATTATCATGTACTACCATTTTAGAGGTCAATCACTTCGCAGACTAGTCGCCAGTGCAGCTCACTGCACTCCAGCGTCCATTCTGTCGTCTGTATAGGCTCCCAGGGTCCTTATATAGTAATGAGAGCGTTTCCTGGGAAACGCACAATAATGCAAATAACGAAATAAATGCAAATTTATCTTTTAAATAGTTTTTTATTATCATGTACTACCATTTTAGAGGTCAATCACTTCGCAGACTAGTCGCTAGTACAGCTCACTGCACTCCAGCGTCCATTCTGTCGTCTGTATAGGCTCCCAGGGTCCTTATATAGTAATGAGAGTGTTTCCCGGGAAACGCAGAATAATGCAAATAACGAAATAAATGCAAATTTATCTTTTAAATAGTTTTTTATTATCATGTACTACCATTTTAGAGGTCAATCACTTCGCAGACTAGTCGCCAGTGCAGCTCACTGCACTCCAGCGTCCATTCTGTCGTCTGTATAGGCTCCCAGGGTCCTTATATAGTAATGAGAGCGTTTCCTGGGAAACGCACAATAATGCAAATAACGAAATAAATGCAAATTTATCTTTTAAATAGTTTTTTATTATCATGTACTACCATTTTAGAGGTCAATCACGTCGCAGACTAGTCGCCAGTACAGCTCACTGCACTCCAGCGTCCATTCTGTCGTCTGTATAGGCTCCAAGGCCTTATATAGTAATGAGAGTGTTTCCCGGGAAACGCACAATAATGCAAATAACGAAATAAATGCAAATTTATCTTTTAAATAGTTTTTTATTATCATGTACTACCATTTTAGAGGTCAATCACTTCGCAGACTTGTCGCCAGTGCAGCTCACTGCACTCCAGCGTCCATTCTGTCGTCTGTATAGGCTCCCAGGGTCCTTATATAGTAATGAGAGTGTTTCCCGGGAAACGCAGAATAATGCAAATAACGAAATAAATGCAAATTTATCTTTTAATAGTTTTTTATTATCATGTACTACCATTTTAGAGGTCAATCACTTCGCAGACTAGTCGCCAGTGCAGCTCACTGCACTCCAGCGTCCATTCTGTCGTCTGTATAGGCTCCCAGGGTCCTTATATAGTAATGAGAGCGTTTCCTGGGAAACGCACAATAATGCAAATAACGAAATAAATGCAAATTTATCTTTTAAATAGTTTTTTATTATCATGTACTACCATTTTAGAGGTCAATCACTTCGCAGACTAGTCGCTAGTGCAGCTCACTGCACTCCAGCGTCCATTCTGTCGTCTGTATAGGCTCCCAGGGTCCTTATATAGTAATGAGAGCGTTTCCTGGGAAACGCACAATAATGCAAATAACGAAATAAATGCAAATTTATCTTTTAAATAGTTTCTTATTATCATGTACTACCATTTTAGAGGTCAATCACTTCGCAGACTAGTCGCCAGTGCAGCTCACTGCACTCCAGCGTCCATTCTGTCGTCTGTATAGGCTCCCAGGGTCCTTATATACTAATGAGAGCGTTTCCTGGGAAACGCACAATAATGCAAATAACGAAATAAATGCAAATTTATCTTTTAAATAGTTTTTTATTATCATGTACTACCATTTTAGAGGTCAATCACTTCGCAGACTAGTCGCCAGTGCAGCTCACTGCACTCCAGCGTCCATTCTGTCGTCTGTATAGGCTCCCAGGGTCCTTATATAGTAATGAGAGTGTTTCCCGGGAAACGCACAATAATGCAAATAACGAAATAAATGCAAATTTATCTTTTAAATAGTTTTTTATTATCATGTATAACCATTTTAGAGGTCAATCACTTCGCAGACTAGTCGCCAGTGCAGCTCACTGCACTCCAGCGTCCATTCTGTCGTCTGTATAGGCTCCCAGGGTCCTTATATAGTAATGAGAGTGTTTCCCGGGAAACGCACAATTATGCAAATGACGAAATAAATGCAAATTTATCTTTTAAATAGTTTTTTATTATCATGTATAACCATTTTAGAGGTCAATCACTTCGCAGACTAGTCGCCAGTGCAGCTCACTGCACTCCAGCGTCCATTCTGTCGTCTGTATAGGCTCCCAGGGTCCTTATATAGTAATGAGAGCGTTTCCCGGGAAACGCACAATAATGCAAATAACGAAATAAATGCAAAATTCTCTTTTAAATAGTTTTTTATTATCATGTACTACCATTTTAGAGGTCAATCACTTCGCAGACTAGTCGCCAGTGCAGCTCACTGCACTCCAGCGTCCATTCTGTCGTCTGTATAGGCTCCCAGGGTCCTTATATAGTAATGAGAGCGTTTCCTGGGAAACGCACAATAATGCAAATAACGAAATAAATGCAAATTTATCTTTTAAATAGTTTTTTATTATCATGTACTACCATTTTAGAGGTCAATCACTTCGCAGACTAGTCGCCAGTGCAGCTCACTGCACTCCAGCGTCCATTCTGTCGTCTGTATAGGCTCCCAGGGTCCTTATATAGTAATGAGAGTGTTTCCCGGAAACGCACAATAATGCAAATAACGAAATAAATGCAAATTTATCTTTTAAATAGTTTTTTATTATCATGTACTACCATTTTAGAGGTCAATCACTTCGCAGACTAGTCGCCAGTGCAGCTCACTGCACTCCAGCGTCCATTCTGTCGTCTGTATAGGCTCCCAGGGTCCTTATATAGTAATGAGAGTGTTTCCCGGGAAACGCACAATAATGCAAATACCGAAATAAATGCAAATTTATCTTTTAAATAGTTTTTTATTATCATGTACTACCATTTTATAGGTCAATCACTTCGCAGACTAGTCGCCAGTGCAGCTCACTGCACTCCAGCGTCCATTCTGTCGTCTGTATAGGCTCCCAGGGTCCTTATATAGTAATGAGAGTGTTTCCCGGGAAACGCACAATAATGCAAATAACGAAATAAAAGCAAATTTATCTTTTAAATAGTTTTTTATTATCATGTACTACCATTTTAGAGGTCAATCACTTCGCAGACTAGTCGCCAGTGCAGCTCACTGCACTCCAGCGTCCATTCTGTCGTCTGTATAGGCTCCCAGGGTCCTTATATAGTAATGAGAGTGTTTCCCGGGAAACGCACAATAATGCAAATAACGAAATAAATGCAAATTTATCTTTTAAATAGTTTTTTATTATCATGTACTACCATTTTAGAGGTCAATCACTTCGCAGACTAGTCGCCAGTGCAGCTCACTGCACTCCAGCGTCCATTCTGTCGTCTGTATAGGCTCCCAGGGTCCTTATATAACAATGAGAGTGTTTGCAGGGAAACGCACAATAATGCAAATAACGAAATAAATGCAAATTTATCTTTTAAATAGTTTTTTATTATCATGTACTTCCATTTTAGAGGTCAATCACTTCGCAGACTAGTCGCCAGTGCAGCTCACTGACTTCAGCGTCCATTCTGTCGTCTGTATAGGCTCCCAGGGTCCTTATATAGTAATGAGAGTGTTTCCCGGGAAACGCACAATAATGCAAATAACGAAATAAATGCAAATTTATCTTTTAAATAGTTTTTTATTATAATGTACTACCATTTTAGTGGTCAATCACTTCGCAGACTAGTCGCCAGTGCAGCTCACTGCACTCCAGCGTCCATTCTGTCGTCTGTATAGGCTCCCAGGGTCCTTATATAGTAATGAGAGCGTTTCCTGGGAAACGCACAATAATGCAAATAACGAAATAAATGCAAATTTATCTTTTAAATTGTTTTTTATTATCATGTACTACCATTTTAGAGGTCAATCACTTCGCAGACTAGTCGCCAGTGCAGCTCACTGCACTCCAGCGTCCATTCTGTCGTCTGTATAGGCTCCCAGGGTCCTTATATAGTAATGAGAGCGTTTCCTGGGAAACGCACAATAATGCAAATAACGAAATAAATGCAAATTTATCTTTTAAATAGTTTTTTATTATCCTGTACTACCATTTTAGAGGTCAATCACTTCGCAGACTAGTCGCTAGTGCAGCTCACTGCACTCCAGCGTCCATTCTGTCGTCTGTATAGGCTCCCAGGGTCCTTATATAGTAATGAGAGTGTTTCCCGGGAAACGCAGAATAATGCAAATAACGAAATAAATGCAAATTTATCTTTTAAATAGTTTTTTATTATCATGTACTACCATTTTAGAGGTCAATCACTTCGCAGACTAGTCGCCAGTGCAGCTCACTGCACTCCAGCGTCCATTCTGTCGTCTGTATAGGCTCCCAGGGTCCTTATATAGTAATGAGAGCGTTTCCTGGGAAACGCACAATAATGCAAATAACGAAATAAATGCAAATTTATCTTTTAAATAGTTTTTTATTATCATGTACTACCATTTTAGAGGTCAATCACGTCGCAGACTAGTCGCCAGTGCAGCTCACTGCACTCCAGCGTCCATTCTGTCGTCTGTATAGGCTCCAAGGCCTTATATAGTAATGAGAGTGTTTCCCGGGAAACGCACAATAATGCAAATAACGAAATAAATGCAAATTTATCTTTTAAATAGTTTTTTATTATCATGTACTACAATTTTAGAGGTCAATCACTTCGCAGACTAGTCGCCAGTGCAGCTCACTGCACTCCAGCGTCCATTCTGTCGTCTGTATAGGCTCCCAGGGTCCTTATATAGTAATGAGAGTGTTTCCCGGGAAACGCACAATAATGCAAATAACGAAATAAATGCAAATTTATTTTTAAATAGTTTTTTATTATCATGTACTACCATTTTAGAGGTCAATCACTTCGCAGACTAGTCGCCAGTGCAGCTCACTGCACTCCAGCGTCCATTCTGTCGTCTGTATAGGCTCCCAGGGTCCTTATATAGTAATGAGAGCGTTTCCTGGGAAACGCACAATAATGCAAATAACGAAATAAATGCAAATTTATCTTTTAAATAGTTTCTTATTATCATGTACTACCATTTTAGAGGTCAATCACTTCGCAGACTAGGCGCCAGTGCAGCTCACTGCACTCCAGCGTCCATTCTGTCGTCTGTATAGGCTCCCAGGGTCCCTATATAGTAATGAGAGCGTTTCCTGGGAAACGCACAATAATGCAAATAACGAAATAAATGCAAATTTATCTTTTAAATAGTTTTTTATTATCATGTACTACCATTTTAGAGGTCAATCACTTCGCAGACTAGTCGCCAGTGCAGCTCACTGCACTCCAGCGTCCATTCTGTCGTCTGTATAGGCTCCCAGAGTCCTTATATAGTAATGAGAGTGTTTCCCGGGAAACGCACAATAATGCATATAACGAAATAAATGCAAATTTATCTTTTAAATAGTTTTTTATTATCATGTATAACCATTTTAGAGGTCAATCACTTCGCAGACTAGTCGCCAGTGCAGCTCACTGCACTCCAGCGTCCATTCTGTCGTCTGTATAGGCTCCCAGGGTCCTTATATAGTAATGAGAGTGTTTCCCGGGAAACGCACAATAATGCAAATAACGAAATAAATGCAAATTTATCTTTTAAATAGTTTTTTATTATCATGTATAACCATTTTAGAGGTCAATCACTTCGCAGACTAGTCGCCAGTGCAGCTCACTGCACTCCAGCGTCCATTCTGTTTTTTTATTTTTTTTTTATTTTTTTTTGTTTTTTCTGTTCCATAGGACCAACTTCAGGAGTAAGACTCCATGGTCATGGAACAAGTCAATACATTGTTACACAAGAATGGTAATAGAAAAATTTTAAGTAGTCCTTTGCACACGACAATCTTAAGACAAAGTGAAAAGAATCAATAAAGAAAAAATGAAATTAGCTTAATTGTTTAACTTTTCTATGAGCTCCTCGACAGAATAAAAGAAGTGAGCCACGAGGTAACTCTTCAATTTAGATTTGAAAGCATGTGGATTAGTGCTAAGATTCTTAAGTTCTTGTGGCAGCTTATTGAAAATGGATGCCGCAGAATACTGCACCCCTTTCTGCACAAGTGTTAAGGTGGTGTGGTGCAAATGTAGATTAGACATCTGTCTAGTATTCACCGAGTGAAAGCTACTAACTCGTGGGAATAAGCTGATGTTATTAACAACAAACGACATTAAAGAAAAAACGTATTGTGACGCCAGAGTCAAAATTCCCAGACTACTGAAAAGGGGTCGACATGACGTTCGCGAACTTACACCAGATATTGCCCGAACCGCCCTTTTTTGAGCCAGAAATATCCTTTTTGCATCAGGCGAGTTACCCCAAAAAACAATGCCGTACGTCATAAGTGAGTGAAAGTAAGCGAAATAGACTACTTTTCGTGTTGAAAAATCACTTATCTCAGATATTGTTCTAATGGCAAATATAGCAGAATTTAGTTTTGGAACAAGATCCTGAACATGGGCTTTTCATGACAGCTTACTGTCTATATGAACACCTAGAAATTTGAACTGTTCAGTCTCACTTATCACATGCCCATTATGTGTAATCATAATGTCAGATTTCGTCAAATTATGTGTTAGAAATTGTAAGAACTGAGTTTTACTGTGATTTTACATCAACTTGTTTTCTATTAGCCATGAACTTATCTCTTGAACTGCATTATTTGATACTGTGTCAATATTACGAGCAACATCCTTCACTATCAAACTGGTATCATCAGCAAACAAAAATATTTTACAATCACCTGTTATACTCGAAGGCATATCATTTATATAAATAAGAAACAGCAATGGTCCCAAGACAGACCCCTGGGGCACCCCATACTTAATTGTGCCCCATTGGGATTGCACGTCATAGCCATTTTCTACACTGCGGAGAATTACCTTCTGTTGTCTATTATTAAAGTAAGAGGTGAACCAGTTGTGGGCTACTCCCCGTATTCCATAATGTTCCAACTTCTGCAACAATATTTTGTGATCAACACAATCAAACCTTTTGTTAAATCAAAGAAGACGCCTAATGTCCGTAGCCTCTTATTTAACCCATCAAGTGCCTTACAGAGAAACGAAAATATAGCGTTTTCGGTCGTTAAACCACTTCTAAAACCAAACTGTACGTTTGACAGGAAATTATGTGAACTGAAATGATCAATTAATCTTGAATATACAGCCTTTTCAATAACTTTGGAAAAAACCGATGGCATAGAAATAGGTCTATAGTTGTCTACATTATCCCTTTCTCCTTTTTTATAAAGCGGTTTTACTACTGAGTACTTTAATCTGTTAGGAAACTGACAATTCTGAAAGGAAAAATTACAAATATGGCTTAGTACTGGGCTAACATATGGAGAACAGTACTTTAGAATTCTGCTAGATACCCCATCATATCCACAAGAGTCCTTAGTCTTTAGTGATTTAATTATTGACTCAATCTCACCTATGGAAGTATCATGAAGGATCATTTCAGGCAACAGCCTCGGAAACGCATTTTCTAAAAACGTTATATGATTACCTGTAGAAACTAGAGTTTTGTTTAGTTCCTCTACTATATTCAGAAAGTGATTATTGAATATTGCACATATATCTAACTTGTCAGTAACAGAAACATTCCTACTACGCACTGACGTTATATCTTCTACCTGCTGCTCCTGACCAGACACTTCCTTCACGACTGACCAGATAGTTTTAATTATATCCCGAGAGTTTGCTATTCTTTTTGCGTACCACATACTTTTTGCATTCTTAATGACGTTTTTCAGAACCTTACAGTACTGTTTGTAATGAGCTACTGCATCTTCATTCTGACTGCTTCTAACATTTTGATACAACTCCCGCTTAGTTCTACATGATACTCTTATCCCCTTTGTCAGCCACCCTGGCTGTCTGTTACTGAAAGTACCCTGTTTTGAGCGTTCTAGCGGAAAGCAACTTTCAAACAGCATAATAAATGTGTTCAGAAAAGCATTATATTTATCATCTGCATTATCAGCACTATAAACATCCTGCCATTCTTGTTCCTTAATTAGGCTTAAAAAGGTCTCAATTGCAACTGGATTAACTTTTCTGAGTAGTTGATATTTATGTTTAACATTTGTTTGAGAACAACTACTTTTTAGAATTAAAAGTTGGGCATCATGGTCTGATAGGCCATTTACTATTCTGCTGACAGAGTGCCCCTCTAATAATGAAGAATGAACGAAAATATTGTCAATGGTAGAAATGCTATTTCCTTGCACTCTCGTTGGAAAAAATACTGTTTGCATCATGTTATAGGAATTAAATAGATCTAACAGCTGACTTTTCCTTGAGCTATCACCTACACAATTAATGTTGAAATCTCCACACACAATTAAATTTTTATACTTCCTATACAGTGAACCCTGAACCAATTCCAGCTTGGGCAGAAACATTTTAAAATCTGAGTCAGGGGATCTATAAATAACAACTATTACTAGTTTAGTTCCATTAACATTAACAACTCCTGCACAACATTCAAATATCTGTTCTGTGCAGTGTTTAGAAAAATCGATTGACTCCGATGAAAAATCGTTTTTTACATACATGGCCACTCCCCCACACTGCAAGGAACTCCTAGAGTAGAAGGCAGCTAACCTGTATCCTGGCAAAGGAAGTCTCTTAATTGTCACACCACTTAAAAAGTGCTCTGAAATTCCAATAATGTCAGAATCAGTATCAATAAGCATTTCATTAACTTTATCTCTGATACCCTGTATATTTTGATGAAAAACAGTAATTCCCTTAGTACTTATATTCTTAGACTTTGTCAAAGGTGGTTCAATTGTTAGAGGGACTTCCTTTAAGCAGGAATATCTATCAGCTGTCTTCAGTCTAAAAAAGGTGCAGCCCTAGCACCTACTACTACAGGAATTTTTCCATGAGTGAAACCCCCACCCCCTACTACACTGTCACCTATGAGCTTTGCCAACCTCCCCTTCCCATACCTATTGAGGTGCAGACCGTGCCTAGTAAAATCCGACCTTTGGATAGTCTCAACTGGCACCACTGCAATGTGATCCATGCCCTCCGTCAACAGCGCCTTCTCAAGCCCCATGTTAAGACGGCTGACAGCCGTATTAAGACAAGGCCTATCATGACGCTGAAACAGCTGCACGAAATGCACATTCGTGCCACCAGTTTCATTTGCTATCCTTTCCAGATCACCACCTATATCATATTCCCCGTCCCTATCAAGACAGTTCCCGGCCCCACCCACTATAACTACCTGATCCTCTTTTGAAAAATTCCTACATAAGTCCCCTATGTTACAAGTGACCTGATCTAACCCTGCACTAGGCTTCACTATGCTGGTGACCTGGTACTCACTCCCAAGTACTTCCTGCAACTGTTGGCCAACACCTCTGCCATGAGAACTACCTAGCAGCAGAACCTTCTTCTTCCTAAGAGACCTCTCTACAGATTTCGGCTTACCAAAAGCTGAGGTCTGCTGCGTACTTCCTACACCTACAGCTACAGGAGGTTCATCTCCACTCAACTCTGACAGTTGGTCAAACCTATTTGCAACTTGCAATGTAAAGCTATCTGAATACCTTCTCCTAGCTACCTTCTTGCCAACTGCCAGTTCCCATTCCCCAGCCCCCCTTCCCCTCCTCAGGCTACCTAGTTCCTCTTCAGCGTTTTTCAGCTGCACCTGAAGGGCGCAGATCAAACGCTCCTGCTCCTCTATCAACTTATTCCTGCTGCAAATCCTACAGTTCCAGGAGAGAACCTCACCACAATGCCCACTGGCTTCCCCACTGCACTCCCCCCCATGAAAATACTTACTGCAAATCCCACACTGCAGCCCACTACGCACGACCCTACGACAGAGCCCACATTTTTCACTCATGGTAAAATTTCACAATTAAGTTATTAAGTTACGTTTCTAGAAAAGAACTAGGAAGTACCTCTTAACTACAGCAATCAACAAACCTCAGTCTCTACAAAATCAAGTAACAACAACTAATAGTATCAGAAAAGAACAAATAACACTACCACTGAAACTTTACACTATTGCTTGTATAAACAAGTTCAAATTCAAGCGTCACTAATAAACTAACCAAACACAGTAAGAGTACAAGTGTTATCAAATACCGTAACTTAAAGTTTCCCAACCTCAACTACGTTAAAAACAGCAAGTCACCTGTTGAAAAGTACTAAATTTAATAAATAACTAGCGTGATAACATCTTCCGAATCTACTCACTTTAATAATTTAAATACAATAACACAAACACTTATTGGAACTTAGCTTTCGGAGACCGCTACGGCTGGAACCACTCGCCACCAGATGTAAACAAAGCAGTAAGACGTGTCTGCCGGCGCACACGCGAACACAAATAACACCACTTAAAGCAATTACGGCACAACAAACGCTAAAATAACTGACGAACCTTTACTAGAACACCTCTAGATTGAATATTGTCACGAAATAACAATTAAAATAATTATATTAATCCTAAAATTATATAAAAAATCTAGAGCGATGTGCACAGCAGTCCAGCACTCGTGACGTCACGCCAAAGGTGTCCAAAGGTGTCGTCTGTATAGGCTCCCAGGGTCCTTATATAGTAATAAGAGCGTTTCCTGGGAAACGCACAATAATGCAAATAACGAAATAAATGCAAATTTATCTTTTAAATAGTTTTTTATTATCATGTACTACCATTTTAGAGGTCAATCACTTCGCAGACTAGTCGCCTTGCAGCTCCCAGTCCTCCAGCGTCCATTCTGTCGTCTGTATACGCTCCCAGGGTCCTTATATAGTAATGAGAGCGTTTCCTGGGAAACGCACAATAATGCAAATAACGAAATAAATGCAAATTTATCTTTTAAATAGTTTTTTATTATCATGTACTACCATTTTAGAGGTCAATCACTTCGCAGACTAGTCGCCAGTGCAGCTCACTGCACTCCAGCGTCCATTCTGTCGTCTGTATAGGCTCCCAGGGTCCTTATATAGTAATGAGAGCGTTTGCAGGGAAACGCACAATAATGCAAATAACGAAATAAATGCAAATTTATTTTTTAAATAGTTTTTTATTATCATGTACTACCATTTTAGAGGTCAATCACTTCGCAGACTAGTCGCCTTGCAGCTCGCAGTCCTCCAGCGTCCATTCTGTCGTCTGTATAGGCTCCCAGGGTCCTTATATAGTAATGAGAGCGTTTGCAGGGAAACGCACAATAATGCAAATAACGAAATAAATGCAAATTTATCTTTTAAATAGTTTTTTATTATCATGTACTACCATTTTAGGGGTCAATAACTTCGCAGACTAGTCGCCTTGCAGCTCGCAGTCCTCCAGCGTCCATTCTGTCGTCTGTATAGGCGCCCAGGGTCCTTATATAGTAATGAGAGTGTTTCCCGGGAAACGCACAATAATGCAAATAACGAAATAAATGCAAATTTATCTTTTAAATAGTTTTTTATTATCATGTACTACCATTTTAGAGGTCAATCACTTCGCAGACAAGTCCCCTTGCAGCTCGCAGTCCTCCAGCGTCCATTCTGTCGTCTGTATAGGCTCACAGGGTCCTTAGATAGTAATGAGACTGTTTCCCGGGAAACGCACAATAATGCAAATAACGAAATAAATGCAAATTTATCTTTTAAATAGTTTTTTATTATCATGTACTACCATTTTAGAGGTCAATCACTTCGCAGACTAGTCCCCTTGCAGCTCGCAGTCCTCCAGCGTCCATTCTGTTGTCTGTATAGGCTCCCAGGGTCCTTATATAGTAATGAGAGTGTTTCCCGGGAAACGCACAATAATGCAAATAACGAAATAAATGCAAATTTATCTTTTAAATAGTTTTTTATTATCATGTACTACCATTTTAGAGGTCAATCACTTCGCAGACTAGTCGCCTTGCAGCTCGCAGTCCTCCAGCGTCCATTCTGTCGTCTGTATAGGCTCCCAGGGTCCTTATATAGTAATGAGAGTGTTTCCCGGGAAACGCACAATAATGCAAATAACGAAATAAATGCAAATTTATCTTTTAAATAGTTTTTTATTATCATGTACTACCATTTTAGAGGTCAATCACTTCGCAGACTAGTCGCCTTGCAGCTCACAGTCCTCCAGCGTTCATTCTGTCGTCTTATAGGCTCCCAGGGTCCTTATATAGTAATGAGAGTGTTTCCCGGGAAACGCTCAATAATGCAAATAACGAAATAAATGCAAATTTATCTTTTAAATATTTTTTTTATTATCATGTACTACCATTTTAGAGGTCAATCACTTTGCAGACTTCCCCTCAGGGGCTCAGCATTAATTTGCTGAGTACGGGCTTGGCGAACCCGGGGTCCTGAGCTGTGGGCTGTGTCGCGCCAACAGCCCGCTACACCGTAAGCTCTGTGCGTGCTTCAACGACCATCGTTCGGCGCGACGGTGGAACGTTGTACGTTTCAGAGCCCGGGGATCTTGGCTTAATCGCCCGGGTCGCGAGGACGGTACAAACCTCTATAACAAACCCTCAATCTCAAGGTGTGCTACGTGCCGAGGAGATGCATGGTTGTTGAGGTTGAACAGCCGCTAGCGAGCACCCTCTGAGGAACCTGCCGCACCTCAGTTGTATAAGGCTTACCCAGGCAAGCGGGGCTCTGTCTGGGTGGACCCTTATTTCCCTAGCTGCTCGTGGGAACACGATGAAAAGACCACGAAACGTTGGCGGACGTACAACCGCCGTCTCTAAGCGCGGTAGAAGCGATTACAACGCAGAACAGTATGACCCCCAAACGTTTCCTTCCCTGTCTACACCGTGGGAGGAACGTAGGGCCAAAATTCAAGGCGAGGCTTACGCCCCAAAGTATTTAGTGTGCAGCCGTACAGATGGGGAATCTTTCATGTCCACAAAGCCAATGTTCTTTGTGGAACATCTAGAAGACAAATATGGAGAGGTCGATGGATTGTCAAAAATGAGGTCTGGATCCGTTTTAATAACGACGTCATCCCCAGCCCAGTCACGGGCTTTGCTAGCCTGTGACAAGCTGGGTGATGTTTCCGTTTCCGTTACACCACATAAGACCTTAAACATGGTCCAGGGCATCATTTTCCACAGGGATCTGCTGCTGCAATCGGACGATGAATTGAGAGCTAACTTGGAGCGGCGAGGTGTGCACTTCATCCGCCGTATCTATAGGGGTCCGAGGGACAAGAGGGTTGCCACCGGTGCCTTCATCGTGGCTTTCGAGGGCGATTCATAGCCTGAGAAAGTCAAGGTGATGGTTTGCCGGGTCGACGTCAAGCCCTACGTTCCTCCCCCTATGCGCTGCTTCAAGTGCTGGAGGTTTGGTCACATGTCCTCCCGATGTGACGCCAACCCAACATGTCGGGAGTGTGGGCGTGCATCCCATCCAGACGCCCCCTGTACCCCACCTCCAGTGTGCGTCAATTGCAATCAGCAGCATCCTCCTTGTTCGCCCGACTGTTCTGTACTCCACAAAGAGCGCAAGATCATGGAGTATAAGACCCTGGACCGGCTGACATACGCAGAGGCCAGACGCAAATATTTGAAGCTCCATCCTGTCACCATGACAACGTCTTACGCCACAGTAGCTTCATCGTCAGTCACCAGACCATCTGTGCCACGAATGCCACCGGGCCCCCAGGCCCGAGCTACTGCACCTGCCCCCTTGACAGTTGGGGGTACTACTCCTTCGGTTGCTCCCACACTTTTCTCGTTGGGAGCAACGGACAAACCATTGCGGGGGGCGTCAGTCCCCACCCCAGCGCCGGAGAAACAACAGCCTTCTCCGGCTCCTCTCGCCCGGAAGTGGTCCCATGGGACACTCCCTTCCGAGGCTTCTCTTCATGGGAAAGTGGATCCCAGCAAATGGCTGAAGGATCCCGCGGCTGCTGATCGAGGGGCCTCCACCTCTTCGTCGGCAGCTGCAGCCCCTGTTGAGAAGCCCTCATGGCCCTTAACACCCAAGGGCCAGCGAGAGGCTAAAAGGAAAGACAAGAAGAAAAAGGATTCTTTGGTGGCTTCCAAGCCACCCACACCCACATCCTCTGCTTCAGAGGATGAAGTCGAGATCCTTGCCTCTGCTGAGGATCTCGCACTTCTTGATTCGCCCGAACGTAGGAACTCTGCACATCCAGAATCACCTATGGTCTTAGATTCTGTAGATCCTGACCATAAGGCGGCAGATGTTCCTATGGAATGATCTTCTTTCCTTTCTTTTATTTTATGGCTTTAGAGCGAGTAGAAAGAGTTATTCTCCAGTGGAATTGCGGCGGCTTCTTTAATCGCCTGGCCGAGCTGCACCAATTACTGTGGCACTACCCTGCACTCTGTATTGCCTTACAGGAGACATGGTTTCCAGCACAGCGCACCCCTGCCCTCCGTGGGTATCGGGGGTACTACTGCAACAGGACCCTTTACGACAGGGTGTCTGGCGGTGTCTGCCTATATATCCTGGACACTGTCCCAAGTGGCTGTCAGAATTCGGGTAACGCAAGAATTCACTGTCTGCAGCTTGTACCTTCCTCCGGATGAGGCCGTGTCTCTCAACACCCTTACCGCTCTGGTCTCGCAACTTCACCCACCATTCCTCCTTTTGGGGGACTTCAACGCCCACAACCCTTTGTGGGGTGGACTCCAGACCACAGGCCGCGGTAGGGATGTTGAGACATTGTTGGCGCAACAAGACCTTTGCCTCCTGAATACAGGTGCCCCCACGCATTTTAGCGTGGCACAGGGCACGTATTCAACGATCGACCTCTCCGTCTGCAGCCCCAGCCTTCGACCACACCTCGGTTGGCGTGTGCATGAGGACCTGTGTGGCAGCGACCACTTTCCAATCTTTGTGTCGCTCCCGCAGTACCAAGCCGCAGACAGCTTACCCAGTTGGTGTCTCCGTAGGGCTGACTAGCCAGTCTATACTTCAACTGCTGTCATCACTGCACCACTGCCAGATGACATTGACGATGCAGTCCAGCAGGTGACTGATGGTATTGTCAGGGCCGCTGAGGTAGCAGTTCTGCAAACCACCGGTTCCACTAGGTGTAGGTCCGTGCCTTGGTGGACACCGGAGATTGCTGAGGCTATCCGGGAACGTCGGCGAGCGCTCCAGCGCCATCGACGCCATCTATCCGTAGAGAATTTGGTGGCCTTTAAGCGGCTCCGTGCGCGTGCTCGACGACTCATACAGCAGAGCAAGCAGGATTCCTGGGAGCGGTATGTAGCCAGTATCGGCTCCCGCACCTCCCTGACTAAGGTATGGACGCAAGTCCGACGCGTCTTTTTATACCGCCCGCCGACAGGAATCCCATCCCTCACCATCCAGGGTGTGCTCTGCACGCTCCCTACAGCTATCGCCGAGCATATGGCAGACCACTACGCACAATGCTCTGCGACTGCCGCGTACAGTGCCGACTTTCGCTCCCTCAAAGAGCGGGCCGAGCGGAAAATGTTGTCCTTCCGCACTCGTCGTCGGGAAACATACAACGACCCGTTTAGCGAGTGGGAGTTCCGATCTGCCCTTGCTGCGTGTCCTGATACAACTCCAGGACCTGATAGGATTCACGGCCAATTCCTCCGACACCTTTCACCAGAGTTTCAACGCCGCATTCTCGCCCTGTTTAACCATCTATGGGCAGAGGGCACTTTCCCGTCGCAGTGGCGGGAAAGCACTATCATCCCGGTGCTGAAACCTGGTGCAGACCCCCTGGTGGCTGACAATTATCGTCCGATCAGCCTCACCAACGTTCTCTGCAAGCTCTTCGAACGTATGGTGAGTCGGCGGCTTATGTGGATCCTAGAAGGGCGCGGACTCCTTGCTCCGCAACAGGGGGGCTTTCGCCACGGCCGTTCTACCATTGACAACCTCGTGTCATTGGAGTCGGCCATTCGCGCTGCGTTTGCTAGGCGTGAGCATCTCGTTGCTGTATTTTTCGACCTTCGAAAGGCGTATGATACCACCTGGCGCCATCATATTTTGTCGACTCTGCACGACTGGGGCTTACGTGGCGCCCTTCCTGTTTTTATTCGCAATTTCCTCTCCCACCGATCGTTTCGGGTGAGGGTTGGGACATCATTTAGCTCCCCCCGTATTCAGGAGAACGGTGTCCCACAGGGCTCAGTCCTTAGCGTTCCATTGTTTTTAGTGGCGATAAACGGTCTTGCTGCGGCTGTGGGGTCATCAGTCAGTTGCTCTCTGTTCGCCGATGACTTCTGCCTGTATTTCAGCAACGTTTCCATCGGCGTAGCTGAACGGCGGCTGCAGGGTGCCATCCGAAAGGCCCACTCATGGGCCTCTACTCACGGATTTCAGTTCTCCGCACTGAAAACCCGCGTGATGCACTTCTGTCGCCGTCGGGTAGTTCACCCTGACCCAGAGCTCTACTTGGGTGGTGAACTACTTCAGGTTGAGGAAACACATCGCTTCCTGGGCATGGTGTTCGATGCCCGGCTGACTTGGGTGCCACACCTACGTCAGCTGCGACAGAAGTGTTGGCGGCATTTAAATGTTCTTAGATGCCTCAGCCATACTAGTTGGGGAGCAGCACGTTCAACCCTTCTTCAGCTCTACAAGTCTCTCATTCTGTCACGGCTTGATTACGGGAGCTTGGTGTATGACTCCGCAGCCCCTTCTGCCTTGCGGGTCCTAGACCCCGTTCACCACACAGGTGTGCGTCTCGCAACAGGGGCTTTTCGTACCAGTCCCGTAACTAGCCTTCTAGCTGAAGCTGGTGTTCCCCCTCTGCGGTATCGCCGGCAACGGTTGTTGGTGAGTTACGTTGCCCGGGTTCATGCTTCACACCGCCATCCGAACCACAGGCTTCTCTTCCCCCTTTCTGCACTCCATCCCTCACGACGTCGGCCCAGGTCGGGTCTCCCGATTGCGGTCCGTGTCCGTTCCCTTCTCTCCTCACTTGATTCTTTACCCCTTCCTCCACCTTACCATTACTCCCCCCGTATCCCCCCCTGGAAAATTCCTCGCCTAGAGCTTCGGCTGGACTTGTCCCGGGATTCGAAAGCCTCGATTTCACCACTGCTTCTCCGTCGCCGGTTCCATGCACTGCTTGATACGTTTCATGGAGCATCCATCATCTACACCGACGGTTCTTTGGTCGATGGCCATGCTGGATATGCCTTTGTCTATGGTGACCACATCGAACAGCGGTCATTGCCTTGTGGAAGCAGCATCTTCACCGTAGAACTGGTCGGTATTTTGAGAGCTCTTGAACACCTCAGAGCTCGCCCCAGGGGGTCGTTCGTCATCTGTAGCGACTCCCTGAGTGGCTTACAGGCCCTCGACCAGTTTCTGCCCAAACACACTGTGGTGCGAGCCATTCAAGATGCTGTATTCGCCCTTGGCGAGTCAGGCCGTTCTGTCGCTTTTGTTTGGACGCCAGGGCATGTAGGTATACCGGGCAATGAACGTGTGGATCAGCTGGCCAAGCAGGCTACCACTTTGCGGTCCCTGGACATTGGCCTCCCAGTTTCCGACCTCCAAACCCAGTTGACCCGCAAGGTCTTACGGGTTTGGAATTCGGAATGGGCAGAGTCCACTGAACCAAATAAGCTCCGTGCTGTCAAGCCGTCTACCGCTGCATGGAAGACGTCCCTGAGGGCTTCTCGCAGGGAGTCGGTTGTCCTTTGCCGACTCCGTATAGGCCATACTTGGCTCACGCATGAACACCTTCTGCATCGCGAGGACCCTCCGCAGTGTCGATGTGGTGCGCCTTTGACGGTCGCCCACATCTTAATTGAATGCCACAATTTAGCCGCAGTGAGACGAAATTTTAATATCCCTGACGTTTTGCAGCTTGCATTAGCTGACAACACCTCCATGGTTGACTCTATTTTACGTTTTATGCGTGAGTGTGGACTTTACAAGTCCATTTAATGTTTGTGTTTCTCTGTCGTTTCTCTGTCCTCCGCCTGCTTATGTCTGTTAGGTAGGTGGTTTTAGTGTGTTGCAGAGTGGCTGGGTGTGTTCCTTATATCCTGTGACCACCCAGCAAAAACACTCTTGTGCTGTTTCAGCTGTTTTATCCCTTCTTCGTTTTTAATCGTATCCTTTCTCTCTATTAGTCTGTAAGTTTTAAACTTTGACTTGTTAATGCGTTCACTTCGGATCGCTTAACAAAATGTTTTATCTCTTTGAATGGAACAAGGGACTGATAACCGTCGTAGTTTAGTCCCTTCCAAAACCCCAACAACAACAACAATCACTTCGCAGACTAGTCGCCTTGCAGCTCGCAGTCCTCCAGCGTCCAGTCTGTCGTCTGTATAGGCTCCCAGGGTCCTTATATAGTAATGAGAGTGTTTCCCGGGAAACGCACAATAATGCAAATAACGAAATAAATGCAAATTTATCTTTTAAATAGTTTTTTATTATCATGTACTACCATTTTAGAGGTCAATCACTTCGCAGACTAGTCGCCTTGCAGCTCGCAGTCCTCCAGCGTCCATTCTGTCGTCTGTATAGGCTCCCAGGGTCCTTACATAGTAATGAGAGTGTTTCCCGGGAAACGCACAATAATGCAAATAACGAAATAAATGCAAATTTATCTTTTAAATAGTTTTTTATTATCATGTACTACCATTTTAGAGGTCAATCACTTCGCAGACTAGTCGCCTTGCAGCTCGCAGTCCTCCAGCGTCCATTCTGTCGTCTGTATAGGCTCCCAGGGTCCTTACATAGTAATGAGAGTGTTTCCCGGGAAACGCACAATAATGCAAATAACGAAATAAATGCAAAATTATCTTTTAAATAGTTTTTTATTATCATGTACTACCATTTTAGAGGTCAATCACTTCGCAGACTAGTCCCCTTGCAGCTCGCAGTCCTCCAGCGTCCATTCTGTCGTCTGTATAGGCTCCCAGGGTCCTTATATAGTAATGAGAGTGTTTCCCGGGAAACGCACAATAATGCAAATAACGAAATAAATGCAAATTTATCTTTTAAATAGTTTTTTTATTATCATGTACTACCATTTTAGAGGTCAATCACTTCGCAGACTAGTCGCCTTGCAGCTCGCAGTCCAGCGTCCATTCTGTCGTCTGTATAGGCTCCCAGGGTCCTTATATAGTAATGAGAGCGTTTGCAGGGAAACGAACAATAATGCAAATAACGAAGTAAATGCAAATTTATCTTTTAAATAGTTTTTTATTATCATGTACTACCATTTTAGAGGTCAATCACTTCGCAGACTAGTCCCCTTGCAGCTCGCAGTCCTCCAGCGTCCATTCTGTCGTCTGTATAGGCTCCCAGGTTCCTTATGTAGTAATGAGAGTGTTTCCCGGGAAACGCACAATAATGCAAATAACGAAATAAATGCAAATTTATCTTTTAAATAGTTTTTTATTATCATGTACTACCATTTTAGAGGTCAATCACTTCGCAGACTAGTCGCCTTGCAGCTCGCAGTCCTCCAGCGTCCATTCTGTCGTCTGTATAGGCTCCCAGGGTCCTTATATAGTAATGAGAGTGTTTCCCGGGAAACGCACAATAATGCAAATAACGAAATAAATGCAAATTTATCTTTTAAATAGATTTTTATTATCATGTACTACCATTTTAGAGGTCAATCACTTCGCAGACTAGTCGCCTTGCAGCTCGCAGTCCTCCAGCGTCCATTCTGTCGTCTGTATAGGCTCCCAGGGTCCTTATATAGTAATGAGAGTGTTTCCCGGGAAACGCACAATAATGCAAATAACGAAATAAATGCAAATTTATGTTTTAAATAGTTTTTTATTATCATGTACTACCATTTTAGAGGTCAATCACTTCGCAGACAAGTCGCCTTGCAGCTCGCAGTCCTCCAGCGTCCATTCTGTCGACTGTATAGGCTCCCAGGGTCCCTATATAGTAATGAGAGCGTTTGCAGGGAAACGCACAATAATGCAAATAACGAAATAAATGCAAATTTATCTTTTAAATAGTTTTTTATTATCATGTACTACCATTTTAGAGGTCAATCACTTCGCAGACTAGTCGCCAGTGCAGCTCACTGCACTCCAGCGTCCATTCTGTCGTCTGTATAGGCTCCCAGGGTCCTAATATAGTAACGAGAGCGTTTGCAGGGAACGCACAATAATGCAAATAACGAAATAAATGCAAATTTATCTTTTAAATAGTTTTTTATTATCATGTACTACCATTTTAGAGGTCAATCACTTCGCAGACTAGTCGCCTTGCAGCTCGCAGTCCTCCAGCGTCCATTCTGTCGTCTGTTTAGGCTCCCAGGGTCCTTATATAGTAATGAGAGTGTTTCCCGGGAAACGCACAATAATGCAAATAACGAAATAAATGCAAATTTATCTTTTAAATAGTTTTTTATTATCATGTACTACCATTTTAGAGGTCAATCACTTCGCAGACTAGTCCCCTTGCAGCTCGCAGTCCTCCAGCGTCCATTCTGTCGTCTGTATAGGCTCCCAGGGTCCTTATATAGTAATGAGAGTGTTTCCCGGGAAACGCACAATAATGCAAAAAACGAAATAAATGCAAATTTATCTTTTAAATAGTTTTTTATTATCATGTACTACCATTTTAGAGGTCAATCACTTCGCAGACTAGGCCCCTTGCAGCTCGCAGTCCTCCAGCGTCCATTCTGTCGTCTGTATAGGCTCCCAGGGTCCTTATATAGTAATGAGAGTGTTTCCCGGGAAACGCACAATAATGCAAATAACGAAATAAATGCAAATTTATCTTTTAAATAGTTTTTTATTATCATGTACTACCATTTTAGAGGTCAATCACTTCGCAGACTAGTCGCCTTGCAGCTCGCAGTCCTCCAGCGTCCATTCTGTCGTCTGTATAGGCTCCCAGGGTCTTTATATAGTAATGAGCGCGTTTGCAGGGAAACGCACACAAATGCAAATAACGAAATAAATGCAAATTTATCTTTTGAATAGTTTTTTATTATCATGTACTACCATTTTAGAGGTCAATCACTTCGCAGACTAGTCGCCTTGCAGCTCGCAGTCCTCCAGCGTCCATTCTGTCGTCTGTATAGGCTCCCAGGGTCCTTATATAGTAATGAGAGCGTTTGCAGGGAAACGCACAATAATGCAAATAACGAAATAAATGCAAATTTATCTTTTAAATAGTTTTTTATTATCATGTACTACCATTTTAGAGGTCAATCACTTCGCAGACTAGTCGCCTTGCAGCTCGCAGTCCTCCAGCGTCCATTCTGTCGTCTGTATAGGCTCCCAGGGTCCTTATATAGTAATGAGAGCGTTTGCAGGGAAACGCACACAAATGCAAATAACGAAATAAATGCAAATTTATCTTTTGAATAGTTTTTTATTATCATGTACTACCATTTTAGAGGTCAATCACTTCGCAGACTAGTCGCCTTGCAGCTCGCAGTCCTCCAGCGTCCATTCTGTCGTCTGTATAGGCTCCCAGGGTCCTTATATAGTAATGAGAGCGTTTGCAGGGAAACGCACAATAATGCAAATAACGAAATAAATGCAAATTTATCTTTTAAATAGTTTTTTATTATCATGTACTACCATTTTAGAGGTCAATCACTTCGCAGACTAGTCGCCTTGCAGCTCGCAGTCCTCCAGCGTCCATTCTGTCGTCTGTATAGGCTCCCAGGGTCCTTATATAGTAATGAGAGTGTTTCCCGGGAAACGCACAATAATGCAATTAACGAAATAAATGCAAATTTATCTTTTAAATAGTTTTTTATTATCATGTACTACCATTTTAGAGGTCAATCACTTCGCAGACTAGTCGCCTTGCAGCTCGCAGTCCTCCAGCGTCCATTCTGTCGTCTGTATAGGCTCCCAGGGTCCTTATATAGTAATGAAAGTGTTTCCCGGGAAACGCACAATAATGCAAATAACGAAATAAATGCAAATTTATCTTTTAAATAGTTTTTTATTATCATGTACTACCATTTTAGAGGTCAATCACTTCGCAGACTAGTCGCCTTGCAGCTCGCAGTCCTCCAGCGTCCATTCTGTCGTCAGTATAGGCTCCCAGGGTCCTTATTTAGTAATGAGAGTGTTTCCCGGGAAACGCACAATAATGCAAATAACGAAATAAATGCAAATTTATCTTTTAAATAGTATTTTATTATCATGTACTACCATTTTAGAGGTCAATCACTTCGTAGACTAGTCGCCTTGCAGCTCGCAGTCCTCCAGCGTCCATTCTGTCGTCTGTATAGGCTCCCAGGGTCCTTATATAGTAATGAGAGTGTTTCCCGGGAAACGCACAATAATGCAAATAACGAAATAAATGCAAATTTATCTTTTAAATAGTTTTTTATTATCATGTACTACCATTTTAGAGGTCAATCACTTCGCAGACTAGTCCCCTTGCAGCTCGCAATCCTCCAGCGTCCATTCTGTCGTCTGCATAGGCTCCCAGGGTCCTTATATAGTAATGAGAGCGTTTGCAGGGAAACGCACAATAATGCAAATAACGAAATAAATGCAAATTTATCTTTTAAATATTTTTTTATTATCATGTACTACCATTTTAGAGGTCAATCACTTCGCAGACTAGTCCCCTTGCAGCTCGCAGTCCTCCAGCGTCCATTCTGTCGTCTGTATAGGCTCCCAGGGTCCTTATATAGTAATGAGAGCGTTTGCAGGGAAATGCACAATAATGCAAATAACGAAATAAATGCAAATTTATCTTTTAAATAGTTTTTTATTATCATGTACTACCATTTTAGAGGTCAATCACTTCGCAGACTAGTCCCCTTGCAGCTCGCAGTCCTCCAGCGTCCATTCTGTCGTCTGTATAGGCTCCCAGGGTCCTTATATAGTAATGAGAGCGTTTGCAGGGAAACGCACAATAATGCAAATAACGAAATAAATGCAAATTTATCTTTTAAATAGTTTTTTATTATCATGTACTACCATTTTAGAGGTCAATCACTTCGCAGACTAGTCCCCTTGCAGCTCGCAGTCCTCCAGCGTCCATTCTGTCGTCTGTATAGGCTCCCAGGGTCCTTATATAGTAATGAGAGTGTTTCCCGGGAAACGCACAATAATGCAAATAACGAAATAAATGCAAATTTATCTTTTAAATAGTTTTTTATTATCATGTACTACCATTTTAGAGGTCAATCACTTCGCAGACTAGTCCCCTTGCAGCTCGCAGTCCTCCAGCGTCCATTCTGTCGTCTGTATAGGCTCCCAAGGTCCTTATATAGTAATGAGAGTGTTTCCCGGGAAACGCACAATAATGCAAATAACGAAATAAATGCAAATTTATCTTTTAAATAGTTTTTTATTATCATGTACTACCATTTTAGAAGTCAATCACTTCGCAGACTAGTCGCCTTGCAGCTCGCAGTCCTCCAGCGTCCATTCTGTCGTCTGTATAGGCTCCCAGGGTCCTTATATAGTAATGAGAGTGTTTCCCGGGAAACGCACAATAATGCAAATAACGAAATAAATGCAAATTTATCTTTTAAATAGATTTTTATTATCATGTACTACCATTTTAGAGGTCAATCACTTCGCAGACTAGTCGCCTTGCAGCTCGCAGTCCTCCAGCGTCCATTCTGTCGTCTGTATAGGCTCCCAGGGTCCTTATATAGTAATGAGAGTGTTTCCCGGGAAACGCACAATAATGCAAATAACGAAATAAATGCAAATTTATGTTTTAAATAGTTTTTTATTATCATGTACTACCATTTTAGAGGTCAATCACTTCGCAGACAAGTCGCCTTGCAGCTCGCAGTCCTCCAGCGTCCATTCTGTTGACTGTATAGGCTCCCAGGGTCCCTATATAGTAATGAGAGCGTTTGCAGGGAAACGCACAATAATGCAAATAACGAAATAAATGCAAATTTATCTTTTAAATAGTTTTTTATTATCATGTACTACCATTTTAGAGGTCAATCACTTCGCAGACTAGTCGCCAGTGCAGCTCACTGCACTCCAGCGTCCATTCTGTCGTCTGTATAGGCTCCCAGGGTCCTAATATAGTAACGAGAGCGTTTGCAGGGAACGCACAATAATGCAAATAACGAAATAAATGCAAATTTATCTTTTAAATAGTTTTTTATTATCATGTACTACCATTTTAGAGGTCAATCACTTCGCAGACTAGTCGCCTTGCAGCTCGCAGTCCTCCAGCGTCCATTCTGTCGTCTGTTTAGGCTCCCAGGGTCCTTATATAGTAATGAGAGTGTTTCCCGGGAAACGCACAATAATGCAAATAACGAAATAAATGCAAATTTATCTTTTAAATAGTTTTTTATTATCATGTACTACCATTTTAGAGGTCAATCACTTCGCAGACTAGTCCCCTTGCAGCTCGCAGTCCTCCAGCGTCCATTCTGTCGTCTGTATAGGCTCCCAGGGTCCTTATATAGTAATGAGAGTGTTTCCCGGGAAACGCACAATAATGCAAAAAACGAAATAAATGCAAATTTATCTTTTAAATAGTTTTTTATTATCATGTACTACCATTTTAGAGGTCAATCACTTCGCAGACTAGGCCCCTTGCAGCTCGCAGTCCTCCAGCGTCCATTCTGTCGTCTGTATAGGCTCCCAGGGTCCTTATATAGTAATGAGAGTGTTTCCCGGGAAACGCACAATAATGCAAATAACGAAATAAATGCAAATTTATCTTTTAAATAGTTTTTTATTATCATGTACTACCATTTTAGAGGTCAATCACTTCGCAGACTAGTCGCCTTGCAGCTCGCAGTCCTCCAGCGTCCATTCTGTCGTCTGTATAGGCTCCCAGGGTCCTTATATAGTAATGAGCGCGTTTGCAGGGAAACGCACACAAATGCAAATAACGAAATAAATGCAAATTTATCTTTTGAATAGTTTTTTATTATCATGTACTACCATTTTAGAGGTCAATCACTTCGCAGACTAGTCGCCTTGCAGCTCGCAGTCCTCCAGCGTCCATTCTGTCGTCTGTATAGGCTCCCAGGGTCCTTATATAGTAATGAGAGCGTTTGCAGGGAAACGCACAATAATGCAAATAACGAAATAAATGCAAATTTATCTTTTAAATAGTTTTTTATTATCATGTACTACCATTTTAGAGGTCAATCACTTCGCAGACTAGTCGCCTTGCAGCTCGCAGTCCTCCAGCGTCCATTCTGTCGTCTGTATAGGCTCCCAGGGTCCTTATATAGTAATGAGAGCGTTTGCAGGGAAACGCACACAAATGCAAATAACGAAATAAATGCAAATTTATCTTTTGAATAGTTTTTTATTATCATGTACTACCATTTTAGAGGTCAATCACTTCGCAGACTAGTCGCCTTGCAGCTCGCAGTCCTCCAGCGTCCATTCTGTCGTCTGTATAGGCTCCCAGGGTCCTTATATAGTAATGAGAGCGTTTGCAGGGAAACGCACAATAATGCAAATAACGAAATAAATGCAAATTTATCTTTTAAATAGTTTTTTATTATCATGTACTACCATTTTAGAGGTCAATCACTTCGCAGACTAGTCGCCTTGCAGCTCGCAGTCCTCCAGCGTCCATTCTGTCGTCTGTATAGGCTCCCAGGGTCCTTATATAGTAATGAGAGTGTTTCCCGGGAAACGCACAATAATGCAATTAACGAAATAAATGCAAATTTATCTTTTAAATAGTTTTTTATTATCATGTACTACCATTTTAGAGGTCAATCACTTCGCAGACTAGTCGCCTTGCAGCTCGCAGTCCTCCAGCGTCCATTCTGTCGTCTGTATAGGCTCCCAGGGTCCTTATATAGTAATGAAAGTGTTTCCCGGGAAACGCACAATAATGCAAATAACGAAATAAATGCAAATTTATCTTTTAAATAGTTTTTTTATTATCATGTACTACCATTTTAGAGGTCAATCACTTCGCAGACTAGTCGCCTTGCAGCTCGCAGTCCTCCAGCGTCCATTCTGTCGTCAGTATAGGCTCCCAGGGTCCTTATTTAGTAATGAGAGTGTTTCCCGGGAAACGCACAATAATGCAAATAACGAAATAAATGCAAATTTATCTTTTAAATAGTTTTTTATTATCATGTACTACCATTTTAGAGGTCAATCACTTCGTAGACTAGTCGCCTTGCAGCTCGCAGTCCTCCAGCGTCCATTCTGTCGTCTGTATAGGCTCCCAGGGTCCTTATATAGTAATGAGAGTGTTTCCCGGGAATCGCACAATAATGCAAATAACGAAATAAATGCAAATTTATCTTTTAAATAGTTTTTTATTATCATGTACTACCATTTTAGAGGTCAATCACTTCGCAGACTAGTCCCCTTGCAGCTCGCAATCCTCCAGCGTCCATTCTGTCGTCTGCATAGGCTCCCAGGGTCCTTATATAGTAATGAGAGCGTTTGCAGGGAAACGCACAATAATGCAAATAACGAAATAAATGCAAATTTATCTTTTAAATATTTTTTTATTATCATGTACTACCATTTTAGAGGTCAATCACTTCGCAGACTAGTCCCCTTGCAGCTCGCAGTCCTCCAGCGTCCATTCTGTCGTCTGTATAGGCTCCCAGGGTCCTTATATAGTAATGAGAGCGTTTGCAGGGAAATGCACAATAATGCAAATAACGAAATAAATGCAAATTTATCTTTTAAATAGTTTTTTATTATCATGTACTACCATTTTAGACGTCAATCACTTCGCAGACTAGTCCCCTTGCAGCTCGCAGTCCTCCAGCGTCCATTCTGTCGTCTGTATAGGATCCCAGGGTCCTTATATAGTAATGAGAGCGTTTGCAGGGAAACGCACAATAATGCAAATAACGAAATAAATGCAAATTTATCTTTTAAATAGTTTTTTATTATCATGTACTACCATTTTAGAGGTCAATCACTTCGCAGACTAGTCCCCTTGCAGCTCGCAGTCCTCCAGCGTCCATTCTGTCGTCTGTATAGGCTCCCAGGGTCCTTATATAGTAATGAGAGTGTTTCCCGGGAAACGCACAATAATGCAAATAACGAAATAAATGCAAATTTATCTTTTAAATAGTTTTTTATTATCATGTACTACCATTTTAGAGGTCAATCACTTCGCAGACTAGTCGCCAGTGCAGCTCACTGCACTCCAGCGTCCATTCTGTCGTCTGTATAGGCTCCCAGGGTCCTTATATAGTAATGAGAGTGTTTCCCGGGAAACGCACAATAATGCAAATAACGAAATAAATGCAAATTTATCTTTTAAATAGTTTTTTATTATCATGTACTACCATTTTAGAGGTCAATCACTTAGCAGACTAGTCCCCTTGCAGCTCGCAGTCCTCCAGCGTCCATTCTGTCGTCTGTATAGGCTCCTAGGGTCCTTATATAGTAATGAGAGTGTTTCTCGGGAAACGCACAATAATGCAAATAACGAAATAAATGCAAATTTATCTTTTAAATAGTTTTTTATTATCATGTACTACCATTTTAGAGGTCAATCACTTCGCAGACTAGTCCCCTTGCAGCTCGCAGTCCTCCAGCGTCCATTCTGTCGTCTGTATAGGCTCCCAGGGTCCTTATATAGTAATGAGAGCGTTTGCAGGGAAACGCACAATAATGCAAATAACGAAATAAATGCTAATTTATCTTTTAAATGGTTTTTTTATTATCATGTACTACCATTTTAGAGGTCAATCACTTCGCAGACTAGTCGCCAGTGCAGCTCACTGCACTCCAGCGTCCATTCTGTCGTCTGTATAGGCTCCCAGGGTCCTTAAATAGTAATGAGAGTGTTTCCCGGGAAACGCACAATAATGCAAATAACGAAATAAATGCAAATTTATCTTTTAAATAGTTTTTTATTATCATGTACTACCATTTTAGAGGTCAATCACTTCGCAGACTAGTCGCCTTGCAGCTCGCAGTCCTCCAGCGTCCATTCTGTCGTCTGTATAGGCTCCCAGGGTCCTTATATAGTAATGAGAGCGTTTGCAGGGAAACGCACAATAATGCAAATAACGAAATAAATGCAAATTTATCTTTTAAATAGTTTTTTATTATCATGTACTACCATTTTAGAGGTCAATCACTTCGCAGACTAGTCGCCACCCCTCAGGGGCTCAGCATTAATTTGCTGAGTACGGGCTTGGCGAACCCGGGGTCCTGAGCTGTGGGCTGTGTCGCGCCAACAGTCCGCTACACCGTAAGCTCTGTGCGTGCTTCAACGACCATCGTTCGGCGCGACGGTGGAATGTTGTACGTTTCAGAGCCCGGGGATCTTGGCTTAATCGCCCGGGTCGCGAGGACGGTACAAACCTCACTAAAAAAACCCTCAATCTCAAGGTGTGCTACGTGCCGAGGAGATGCATGGCTGTTGAGGTAGAACAGCCGCTAGCGAGCAACCTCTGAGGAACCTGCCGCACCTCAGTTGTATAAGGCTTACCCAGGCAAGCGGGGCTCTGTCTGGGTGGACGCTTATCTCCCTAGCTGCTCGTGGGAACACCATGAAACGAACACGAAACGTTGGCGGACGTACAACCGCCGTCTCTAAGCGTGGTCGAGGCGATTACAACGCTGCTAGCTATGATCCCCAAACGTTTCCTTCCTTGTCAACACCATGGGAGGAACATCGGGCGAAAATTCAGGGTGAGGCTTATGCCCCGAAATATCTGGTCTGCACTAGAAATGATGGGGAATCTTTTATGACGACGAAGCCGATGTTCTTCGTCGAACATCTAGAGGATAAGTATGGAGAGGTGGAGGGTCTTTCAAAGATGAGATCTGGATCGGTTCTGATAACGACGTCATCCCCAGCGCAGTCACGGGCTTTGCTAGCCTGCGACAAGCTGGGTGATGTTTCCGTTTCTATTACGCCACACAAGACCTTAAACATGGTCCAGGGTATCATTTTTCACAGGGATCTGCTGCTGCAATCGGATGACGAATTGAGAGCTAATTTGGAGCGGCGTGGTGTGCATTTCATCCGCCGTATCTATAGGGGTCCGAAGGACAAGAGGGTTGCCACCGGTGCCTTCATCTTGGCTTTCGAGGGCGATTCATTGCCTGAGAAGGTCAAGGTGATGGTCTACCGGGTCGACGTAAAGCCCTATGTTCCTCCCCCTATGCGCTGCTTCAAGTGCTGGAGGTTTGGGCACATGTCCTCCCGATGTGATGCCAACTCAACATGTCGGGAGTGCGGGCGTGCATCCCACCCGGACGCCCCCTGTACCCCACCTCCAGTTTGCGTCAATTGCAACCAGCAGCATCCTCCGTGTTCTCCCAACTGCTCTGTACTCCACAAGGAGCGTGAGATCATGGAGTACAAGACCCTGGACCAGCTGACATACGCGGAGGCCAGACGTAAGTATGCAAAGCTCCATCCTGTGACCATGACCACCTCATATGCCTCTGTAGCTTCCCCATCTATCTCCAGACCACCTGTACCATCAATGCCAGCGGGCCCCCAGGCCCGAACCACTGCACCTGCCCCCTTGGCAGGTTGGGGGCGCCACTCCTTCGGTTGCTCCCACACTCTTCACGTTGGGAGCAACAGATAAACTATCTCAGGGGACATCGGTCCCCACTCCACAGCCGGAGAAAAAACAACCTTCTCCGGCTCCTCTCGCCCGGAAGGGGTCCCATGGGACACTCCCTTCCGAGGCTTCTCCTCGTGGGAAGGTGGATCCCAGCAAATGGCTGAAGGATCCCCCGGCGGCTGATCGAAGGGCCTCCTGCTCTTCGTCAGCTCCTGCCGCCCCGTCTGAGAAGCCCCTACGGCCCTCAACACCCAAGGGCCAGCGAGAGGGTAGAAGAAAAGAAAAGAAGAAAAAGGATTCTTTGGTGGCCTCCAAGCCACCCACACCCACATCCTCTGCTTCAGAGGATGAAGTCGAGATCCTCGCCTCCGCTGAGGATCTCGCACTTCTTGATTCGCCTGACCATAGGAGCTCTGCACAACCAGGTTCATCTGAGTCTATGGTCTTAGATTCTGTTGAGCCTGATCATAAAGCAGCAGATGTTCCTATGGAATGATCTTCTTTTCTTTTTCTTTTTCTTTTATGGCCTTAGAGCGTGGAGAACGACTTCTTCTCCAGTGGAATTGTGGCGGCTTCTTTAATCACCTGGCTGAGCTGCGACAACTACTGTACCGCTACCCGGCATTTTGTATCGCCCTACAGGAGACATGGTTTCCAGCACAGCGCACCCCTGCCCTCCATGGGTATTGGGGCTACTACCGCAACAGGACCCTTTACGACAGGGTGTCTGGCGGTGTGTGCCTATATATCCTGGACACTGTCCCAAGTGCCCCCCGTGCCCCTCACAACCACTCTTGAGGCAGTGGCTGTCAGAATTCGGGTAACGCAAGAATTCACTGTCTGCAGCTTGTACCTTCCTCCGGAAGAGGCCGTGTCTCTCAACACCCTTACTGCTCTGGTCTCACAACTTCCTCCACCATTCCTCCTTTTGGGGGACTTCAACGCCCACAACCCTCTGTGGGGTGGACTCCAGGCCACAGGCCGCGGTAGGGATGTTGAGACATTGTTGGCGCAACACGACCTTTGCCTCCTGAATACAGGTGCCCCCACGCATTTTAGCGTGGCACAGGGCACGTATTCAGCGATCGACCTCTCCATCTGCAGCCACAGCCTTCGACCACACTTTGGTTGGCGTGTGCATGAGGACCTGTGTGGTAGCGACCACTTTCCAATCTTTGTGTCGCTCCCGCAGTACCAAGCTGCAGACAGCTTACCCCGTTGGTGTCTCCGTAGGGCTGTCTGGCCAGTTTATACTTCAACCGCTGTCATCACTGCACCACTGCCAGATGACATTGACAATGCAGTCCAGCAGGTGACTGATAATATTGTCAGGGCCGCTGAGGTAGCAGTTCCGCAAACCACCGGTTCCCCTAGGCATAGGTCCGTGCCTTGGTGGACACCGGAGATTGCTGAGGCCATCCGGGAACGTCGGCGAGCGCTCCAGCGCCATCGACGCCACCCATCCGTGGAGAATTTGGTGGCCTTTAAACGGCTCCGTTCGCGTGCTCGACGACTCGTACAGCAGAGTAAGCAGGATTCCTGGGAGCGGTATGTAGCCAGTATCGGCTCCCGCACCTCCCTGACTAAGGTATGGACGCAAGTCCGACGCGTCTTCGGATACCGCCCGCCGACAGGAATCCCGTCCCTCACCATCCAGGGTGTCCTCTGCACGCTCCCGACAGCTATCGCCGAGCACATGGCAGACCACTACGCACAATGCTCTGCGACTGCCATGTACAGTACTGACTTCCGCTCCCTCAAAGAGCGGGCCGAGCGGAAAATGTTGTCCTTCCGCAATCGTCGTCGGGAAATATACAACGACCCGTTTAGCGAGTGGGAGTTCCGAACTGCCCTTGCTGCGTGTCCTGATACAACTCCAGGACCTGATAGGATTCACGGCCAATTCCTCCGACACCTTTCACCAGAGTTTCAACGCCGCATTCTCGCCCTGTTTAACCATCTATGGGCAGAGGGCACTTTCCCGTCGCAGTGGCGGGAAAGCACTATCATCCCGGTGCTGAAACCTGGTGCAGATCCCCTGGTGGCTGACAATTACCGTCCGATCAGCCTCACCAACGTTCTCTGCAAGCTCTTCGAACGTATGGTGAGTCGGCGGCTTATGTGGATCCTTGAAGAGCGCGGACTCCTTGCTCCACAACAAGGGGGCTTTCGCCAGGGCCGTTCTACCATTGACAACCTCGTGACATTGGAGTCGGCCATAAGCACTGCCTTCGCTAGGCGTGAACATTTAGTTGCTGTATTTTTCGACCTTCGAAAGGCGTATGACACCACCTGGCGCCACCATATTTTAACAACTCTTCATGACTGGGGCCTACGGGGTGCCCTTCCTATTTTTATTCACAATTTCCTCTCCCATCGCTCGTTTCGGGTGAGGGTTGGGGCATCTTTTAGCTCCCCACGTATTCAAGAGAACGGTGTCCACAGGGCTCCGTCCTCAGCGTTCCATTGTTTTTAGTGGCGATAAACGGTCTCGCTGCGGCTGTGGGGTCATCAGACAGTTGCTCCCTGTTCGCCGATGACTTCTGCCTGTATTTCAGCTCCGTTAGCATCGGCGTAGCTGAACGGCGGCTGCAGGGTGCCATCCGAAAGGCCCACTCATGGGCCTCTTCTCACGGATTTCAGTTCTCCGCACGGAAAACCCGCGTGATGCACTTCTGTCGCCGTCGGGTAGTTCACCCTGACCCAGAGCTCTACCTGGGTGGTGAACTACTTCAGGTTGAGGAAACACATCGCTTCCTGGGCATGGTGTTCGATGCCCGGCTGACTTGGGTGCCACACCTACGTCAGCTGAGACTGAAGTGTTGGCGGCATTTAAACGTTCTCAGATGCCTCAGCCATACTGGATGGGGAGCAGCACGTTCCACCCTTCTTCAGCTCTACAAGTCACTCATTCTGTCTCGGCTTGATTACGGGAGCTTGGTTTATGACTCGGCAGCCCCTTCTGCCTTGCGAGTCCTAGACCCTGTTCACCACACAGGTGTGCGTCTCGCAACAGGGGCTTTTCGCACCAGTCCCGTAACGAGCCTTCTAGCTGAAGCTGGTGTTCCCCCTCTGCGATATCGCCGGCAACGGCTGTTGGTGAGCTACGTTGCCCGGGTTCATGCTTCACCCCGCCATCCGAACCACAGGCTTCTCTTCCCACTTTCTGCACTCCCTTCCCCACGACGTCGGCCCAGGTCGGGTCTCCCGATTGCGGTCTGCGTCCGTTCCCTTCTCTCCTCACTTGATTCCTTACCCTTTCCTCTACCTTACCATTACTCCCTCCGTATCCCCCCCTGGAAAATTCCTCGCCTGGAGCTTCGGCTGGACTTGTCCCGGGATTCAAAAGCCTCGATTTCACCACTGCTTCTCCGTCGCCGGTTCTATGCACTGATTGATATGTTTCACGGAGCAAACATTGTGTACACGGACGGTTCTTTGGTCGATGGCCATGCTGGATATGCCTTTATCCATGGTGACCACATCGAACAGCGGTCATTGCCTTGTGGAAGCAGCATCTTCACCGCAGAACTGGTCGGTATTTTGAGAGCTCTTGAACACCTCAGAGCTCACCCCAGGGGGTCGTTCGTCATCTGTAGCGACTCCCTGAGTGGCTTACAGGCCCTCGACCAGTTTCTACCGAAAAACACAGTAGTGCGAGCCATTCAAGATGCTGTCTTTGCCCTTGGCGAGTCAGGCCGTTCTGTCACCTTTGTCTGGACTCCGGGCCACATAGGTATACCGGGCAATGAACGCGTCGATGAGCTGGCCAAGCAGGCCACTACTTCGCGGTCCCTGGATATTGGCCTCCCAGTTTCCGACCTCCAAACCCAGTTGACCCGCAAGGTCTTAAGGGTTTGGAATTCTGAATGGGCAGATTCGACTGAACCGAATAAGCTCCGTGCTATCAAGCCGTCTACCGCAGCATGGAAGACGTCCCTGAGGGCTTCTCGCAGGGAGTCGGTCGTCCTTTGCCGACTCCGTATAGGCCATACTTGGCTTACGCATGGTCATCTCCTGCGTCGCGAGAACCCTCCTCAGTGTCGATGTGGTGTGCCTTTGACGGTCGCCCACATCTTAATTGAATGTCGCCATTTAGCCGCAACACGACGCTATTTTAATCTTCCTGACACTTTGCAGCTAGCATTAGCTGACAATACCTCCACGGTTGACTCTGTTTTAAATTTTATGCGTGAGTGTGGACTTTACAAGTCCATTTAATGTTTGTGTTTCTCTGTCGTTTCTCTGTCCTCCGCCTGCTTAAGTCTGTTAGGTAGGCGGTTTTAACGTGTTCCAGAGTGGCTGGGTGTGTTCCTTATATCCTTGTGACCACCCAGCAAAAACACTCTTGTAATGTTTCAGCTGTTTTATCCCTTCTTCGTTTTTAATCGTATCCATTATTTCTATTAGTCTGTAAGTTTTGAACTTTGACTTGTTAGTGCATTCACTTCGGATCGCTTAACACAATGTTTTATCTCTTGGACTGGAAAAAGAAACTGATAACCGTCGTTGTTTAGTCCCTTCAAAAACCCAACAACAACAAAAACAACGACTAGTCGCCAGTGCAGCTCACTGCACTCCAGCGTCCATTCTGTCGTCTGTATAGGCTCCCAGGGTCCTTATATAGTAATGAGAGTGTTTCCCGGGAAACGCACAATAATGCAAATAACGAAATAAATGCAAATTTATCTTTTAAATAGTTTTTTATTATCATGTACTACCATTTTAGAGGTCAATCACTTCGCAGACTAGTCCCCTTGCAGCTCGCAGTCCTCCAGCGTCCATTCTGTCGTCTGTATAGGCTCCCAGGGTCCTTATATAGTAATGAGAGCGTTTGCAGGGAAACGCACAATAATGCAAATAACGAAATAAATGCAAATTTATCTTTTAAATAGTTTTTTATTATCATGTACTACCATTTTAGAGGTCAATCACTTCGCAGACTAGTCCCCTTGCAGCTCGCAGTCCTCCAGCGTCCATTCTGTCGTCTGTATAGGCTCCCAGGGTCCTTATATAGTAATGAGAGTGTTTCCCGGGAAACGCACAATAATGCAAATAACGAAAAAAATGCAAATTTATCTTTTAAATAGTTTTTTATTATCATGTACTACCATTTTAGAGGTCAATCACTTCGCAGACTAGTCGCCTTGCAGCTCGCAGTCCTCCAGCGTCCATTCTGTCGTCTGTATAGGCTCCCAGGGTCCTTATATAGTAATGAGAGCGTTTGCAGGGAAACGCACAATAATGCAAATAACGAAATAAATGCAAATTTATCTTTTAAATAGTTTTTTATTATCATGTACTACCATTTTAGAGGTCAATCACTTCGCAGACTAGTCCCCTTGCAGCTCGCAGTCCTCCAGCGTCCATTCTGTCGTCTGTATAGGCTCCCAGGGTCCTTATATAGTAATGAGAGCGTTTGCAGGGAAACGCACAATAATGCAAATAACGAAATAAATGCAAATTTATCTTTTAAATAGTTTTTTATTATCATGTACTACCATTTTAGAGGTCAATCACTTCGCAGACTAGTCGCCTTGCAGCTCGCAGTCCTCCAGCGTCCATTCTGTCGTCTGTATAGGCTCCCAGGGTCCTTATATAGTAATGAGAGCGTTTGCAGGGAAACGCACAATAATGCAAATAACGAAATAAATGCAAATTTATTTTTTAAATAGTTTTTTATTATCATGTACTATCATTTTAGAGGTCAATCACGTCGCAGACTAGTCGCCAGTGCAGCTCACTGCACTCCAGCGTCCATTCTGTCGTCTGTATAGGCTCCCAGGGTCCTTATATAGTAATGAGAGTGTTTCCCGGGAAACGCACAATAATGCAAATAACGAAATAAATGCAAATTTATCTTTTAAATAGTTTTTTATTATCATGTACTACCATTTTAGAGGTCAATCACTTCGCAGACTAGTCCCCTTGCAGCTCGCAGTCCTCCAGCGTCCATTCTGTCGTCTGTATAGGCTCCCAGGGTCCTTATATAGTAATGAGAGTGTTTCCCGGGAAACGCACAATAATGCAAATAACGAAATAAATGCAAATTTATCTTTTAAATAGTTTTTTATTATCATGTACTACCATTTTAGAGGTCAATCACTTCGCAGACTAGCCCCTTGCAGCTCGCAGTCTTCCAGCGTCCATTCTGTTGTCTGTATAGGCTCCCAGGGTCCTTATATAGTAATGAGAGCGATTGCAGGGAAACGCACAATAATGCAAATAACGAAATAAATGCAAATTTATCTTTTAAATAGTTTTTTATTATCATGTACTACCATTTTAGAGGTCAATCACTTCGCAGACTAGTCCCCTTGCAGCTCGCAGTCCTCCAGCGTCCATTCTGTCGTCTGTATAGGCTCCCAGGGTCCTTATATAGTAATGAGAGCGTTTGCAGGGAAACGCACAATAATGCAAATAACGAAATAAATGCAAATTTATCTTTTAAATAGTTTTTTATTATCATGTACTACCATGTTAGAGGTCAATCACTTCGCAGACTAGTCGCCAGTGCAGCTCACTGCACTCCAGCGTCCATTCTGTCGTCTGTATAGGCTCCCAGGGTCCTTATATAGTAATGAGAGTGTTTCCCGGGAAACGCACAATAATGCAAATAACGAAATAAATGCAAATTTATCTTTTAAATAGTTTTTTATTATCATGTACTACCATTTTAGAGGTCAATCACTTCGCAGACTAGTCGCCTTGCAGCTCGCAGTCCTCCAGCGTCCATTCTGTCGTCTGTATAGGCTCCCAGGGTCCTTATATAGTAATGAGAGCGTTTGCAGGGAAACGCACAATAATGCAAATAACGAAATAAATGCAAATTTATCTTTTAAATAGTTTTTTATTATCATGTACTACCATTTTAGAGGTCAATCACTTCGCAGACTAGTCCCCTTGCAGCTCGCAGTCCTCCAGCGTCCATTCTGTCGTTTGTATAGGCTCCCAGGGTCCTTATATAGTAATGAGAGCGTTTGCAGGGAAACGCACAATAATGCAAATAACGAAATAAATGCAAATTTCTCTTTTAAATAGTTTTTTATTATCATGTACTACCATTTTAGAGGTCAATCACTTCGCAGACTAGTCGCCTTGCAGCTCGCAGTCCTCCAGCGTCCATTCTGTCGTCTGTATAGGCTCCCAGGGTCCTTATATAGTAATGAGAGCGTTTGCAGGGAAACGCACAATAATGCAAATAACGAAATAAATGCAAATTTATTTTTTAAATAGTTTTTTATTATCATGTACTACCATTTTAGAGGTCAATCACGTCGCAGACTAGTCGTCAGTGCAGCTCACTGCACTCCAGCGTCCATTCTGTCGTCTGTATAGGCTCCCAGGGTCCTTGTATAGTAATGAGAGTGTGTCCCGGGAAACGCACAATAATGCAAATAACGAAATAAATACAAATTTATCTTTTAAATAGTTTTTTATTATCATGTACTACCATTTTAGAGGTCAATCACTTCGCAGACTAGTCCCCTTGCAGCTCGCAGTCCTCCAGCGTCCATTCTGTCGTCTGTATAGGCTCCCAGGGTCCTTATATAGTAATGAGAGTGTTTCCCGGGAAACGCACAATAATGCAAATAACGAAATAAATGCAAATTTATCTTTTAAATAGTTTTTTATTATCATGTACTACCATTTTAGAGGTCAATCACTTCGCAGACTAGTCCCCTTGCAGCTCGCAGTCCTCCAGCGTCCATTCTGTCGTCTGTATAGGCTCCCAGGGTCCTTATATAGTAATGAGTGCGTTTGCAGGGAAACGCACAATAATGCAAATAACTAAATAAATGCAATTTATCTTTTAAATAGTTTTTTATTATCATGTACTACCATTTTAGAGGTCAATCACTTCGCAGACTAGCCCCTTGCAGCTCGCAGTCTTCCAGCGTCCATTCTGTTGTCTGTATAGGCTCCCAGGGTCCTTATATAGTAATGAGAGCGATTGCAGGGAAACGCACAATAATGCAAATAACGAAATAAATGCAAATTTATCTTTTAAATAGTTTTTTTATCATGTACTACCATTTTAGAGGTCAATCACTTCGCAGACTAGTCCCCTTGCAGCTCGCAGTCCTCCAGCGTCCATTCTGTCGTCTGTATAGGCTCCCAGGGTCCTTATATAGTAATGAGAGCGTTTGCAGGGAAACGCACAATAATGCAAATAACGAAATAAATGCAAATTTATCTTTTAAATAGTTTTTTATTATCATGTACTACCATGTTAGAGGTCAATCACTTCGCAGACTAGTCGCCAGTGCAGCTCACTGCACTCCAGCGTCCATTCTGTCGTCTGTATAGGCTCCCAGGGTCCTTTTATAGTAATGAGAGTGTTTCCCGGGAAACGCACAATAATGCAAATAACGAAATAAATGCAAATTTATCTTTTAAATAGTTTTTTATTATCATGTACTACCATTTTAGAGGTCAATCACTTCGCAGACTAGTCCCCTTGCAGCTCGCAGTCCTCCAGCGTCCATTCTGTCGTCTGTATAGGCTCCCAGGGTCCTTATATAGTAATGAGAGCGTTTGCAGGGAAACGCACAATAATGCAAATAACGAAATAAATGCAAATTTATCTTTTAAATAGTTTTTTATTATCATGTACTACCATTTTAGAGGTCAATCACTTCGCAGACTAGTCGCCAGTGCAGCTCACTGCACTCCAGCGTCCATTCTGTCGTCTGTATAGGCTCCCAGGGTCCTTATTTAGTAATGAGTGTGTTTCCCGGGAAACGCACAATAATGCAAATAACGAAATAAATGCAAATTTATCTTTTAAATAGTTTTTTATTATCATGTACTACCATTTTAGAGGTCAATCACTTCGCAGACTAGTCCCCCTTCAGCTCGCAGTCCTCCAGCGTCCATTCTGTCGTCTGTATAGGCTCCCAGGGTCCTTATATAGTAATGAGAGCGTTTGCAGGGAAACGCACAATAATGCAAATAACGAAATAAATGCAAATTTATCTTTTAAATAGTTTTTTATTATCATGTACTACCATTTTAGAGGTCAATCACTTCGCAGACTAGTCCCCTTGCAGCTCGCAGTCCTCCAGCGTCCATTCTGTCGTCTGTATAGGATCCCAGGGTCCTTATATAGTAATGAGAGTGTTTCCCGGGAAACGCACAATAATGCAAATAACGAAATAAATGCAAATTTATCTTTTAAATAGTTTTTTATTGTCATGTACTACCATTTTGGAGGTCAAACACTTCGCAGACTAGTCCCATTGCAGCTCGCAGTCCTCCAGCGTCCACTCTGTCGTCTGTATGGGCTCCCAGGGTCCTTATATAGTAATGAGAGTGTTACCCGGGAAACGCACAATAATGCAAATAACGAAATAATTGCAAATTTATCTTTTAAAAAGTTTTTCATTATCATGTACTACCATTTTAGAGGTCAATCACTTCGCAGACTATTCCCCTTGCAGCTCGCAGTCCTCCAGCGTCCATTCTGTCGTCTGTATAAGCTCCCAGGGTCCTTATATAGTAATGAGGGTGTTTCCCGGGAAACGCACAATAATGCAAATAACGAAGTAAATGCAAATTTATCTTTTAAATAGTTTTTTATTATCATGTACTACCATTTTAGAGGTCAATCACTTCGCAGACTAGTCGCCTTGCAGCTCGCAGTCCTCCAGCGTCCATTCTGTCGTCTGTATAGGCTCCCAGGGTCCTTATATAGTAATGAGAGTGTTTCCCGGGAAACGCACAATAATGCAAATAACGAAATAAATGCAAATTTATCTTTTAAATAGTTTATTATCATGTACTACCATTTTAGAGGTCAATCACTTCGCAGACTAGTCCCCTTGCAGCTCGCAGTCCTCCAGCGTCCATTCTGTCGTCTGTATAGGCTCCCAGGGTCCTTATATAGTAATGAGACTGTTTCCCGGGAAACGCACAATAATGCAAATAACGAAATAAATGCAAATTTATCTTTTAAATAGTTTTTTATTATCATGTACTACCATTTTAGAGGTCAATCACTTCGCAGACTAGTCCCCTTGCAGCTCGCAGTCCTCCAGCGTCCATTCTGTCGTCTGTATAGGATCCCAGGGTCCTTATTTAGTAATGAGAGCGTTTGCAGGGAAACGCACAATAATGCAAATAATGAAATAAATGCAAATTTATCTTTTAAATAGTTTTTTATTATCATGTACTACCATTTTAGAGGTCAATCACTTCGCAGACTAGTCGCCTTGCAGCTCGCAGTCCTCCAGCGTCCCCCCTCAGGGGCTCAGCATTAATTTGCTGAGTACGGGCTTGGCGAACCCGGGGTCCTGAGCTGTGGGCTGTGTCGCGCCAACAGTCCGCTACACCGTAAGCTCTGTGCGTGCTTCAACGACCATCGTTCGGCGCGACGGTGGAACGTTGTACGTTTCAGAGCCCGGGGATCTTGGCTTAATCGCCCGGGTCGCGAGGATGGTACAAACCTCTATAAAAAAAACCTCAATCTCAAGGTGTGCTACGTGCCGAGGAGATGCATGGCTGTTGAGGTTGAACAGCCGCTAGCGAGCAACCTCTGAGGAACCTGCCGCACCTCAGTTGTACAAGGCTTACCCAGGCAAGCGGGGCTCTGCCTGGGTGGACGTTTAGATCCCTAGCTGCTCGTGGGACCACAATGAAACGAGCAAAAGAACACGTTGGTGGACGTACAACCACCGTCTCTAAGCGTGGTAAAAGGGACTACAATGCTGCAGATTATGATCCCCAAACGTTTCCTTCTCTGGCTACACCTTGGGAAGAACGTCAGGGAAGACAGAAGGGTGAGGCTTATGCCCCTAAGTATCTGGTCTGTAGCCGTAGTGATGGGGAATCTTTTAAAAATACTAAACCACTATTTTTTGTTGAGAACCTTGAGGACAAGTATGGCGAGGTGGAAGGCATGTCGAAGATGCGGTCGGGATCAGTATTAATAACGACGTCATCCCCAGCTCAATCGCGGGCACTGCTTGCCTGTGACAAGCTGGGTGATGTTTCCGTTACCATTACGCCGCACAAGACCCTAAATATGGTGCAGGGTATCATCTTCCACAAAGACCTCTTGCTGCAGTCAGACGACGAATTGCGTGCCAATCTAGAACGGCGGGGAGTACATTTTATTCGGCGAGTCCATAGGGGTCCGAAGGACAATAGGGTCGCGACCGGTGCCTTCATCTTGGCTTTTGAGGGTGATTCATTGCCCGAGAAGGTCAAGGTGATGGTTTACCGGATCGACGTAAAGCCCTACGTTCCTCCCCCTATGCGCTGTTTTAAATGCTGGAAGTTTGGCCATATGAGCTCCCGATGTGATGCCAACCCAACATGTCGGGAGTGTGGACGTGCAGTTCATCCGAACGTCCCTTGCACGCCGCCTCCAGTATGTGTCAACTGCGGCCAGAATCACTCCCCTTGCTCGCCTATGTGTACAGTCCTGCAGCAAGAAAGGAAAATCATGGAATACAAGACCAGAGATCGACTGACTTATTCAGAGGCCAAACGGAAATATCAGAAGCTCCATCCTGTCCGCCTGGTAACTACCTATGCCGCGGTAGCCTCATCGTCCTCGTCCACTGTGCCTGCTGTTCCACCTGTTCCGTCAACGTTAGCGCGCCCCCAGGCCCAATCGACTGACCCGGCCCCCCTACCAGCAGGGGGCACCTCATCTTCGGTGGCTCCCACTCTTTTCACAGTGGGAGCATCACCTGCTACAACACCGGGGACCCCAGTCCCCACCTCTAAGCCGGGGAAGGAGAAGCCTTCTCCGGCCCCTCTCGCTCGGAAGGGGTCCTTAGAGACAACCCCTTCTGCAGCTTCCCAGAGTGCTCCGGAGGATCCTGGCCGCAGTCTTCAGGATCTCCAACCTGCCGGTCGAAGAGCTTCCCGCTCTTCCTCCGTCCCGGATGCCACTTCTGGGAGGCCCCCTCGGCCCTGCAAACCAAAGGGCCAGCGAGAGGACAAGAAGAAGAGAAATAAGAAGAAAGAATGTTCAGTGGCTTCAAAGCCACAACCACCCACATCCTCCTCTTCGGAGGATGAAGTCGAGATCCTCGCATCTCCTGAGGATCTTGCAATTACCGATTCCCCAGAAAATAAGATCTCTGGTTCCATGGATTCCAAGCACATGGCAGCAGACGATCCGATGGAGTGATGTGCTTTTTATTCGTCATGGCGGTACAGCCAGAAGGAAACATCATCCTCCAGTGGAATTGTAGCGGCTTTTTCCATCACCTACCTGAGCTACGACAACTACTCAGCCAAACACCTGCCTTTTGTATCGCTCTTCAAGAGACCTGGTTCCCAGCGACGCGGTCCCCTGCCCTTCGAGGCTACAGGGGCTATTTTAAAAATCGGCCTATGTATGACAGAGTATCTGGTGGAGTTTGCATCTATGTCCTAGCCACTGTCCCGAGCGCTGCCGTGCCCCTTCAAACGCCCCTAGAGGCGGTTGCTGTTCGGCTCCGGGCAGTGCAAGATGTTACAATCTGTTCACTCTATCTCCCACCAGATGAGGCTGTCTCTCCTGTGGACCTCGCTGCCTTGGTCGCCCAACTTCCCCCACCCTTCCTACTTTTGGGGGACTTCAATGCCCACCACACTTTGTGGGGTGGCATGCAGACCTCGGCACGGGGTAGGGATGTTGAGACACTACTGAACCAGCTGAACATCTGCCTCCTGAATACTGGTGCTGCTACGCACTTTAGCGTGGCACACGGTACATTCTCCGCCATAGACCTGTCTGTCTGTAGCCCAAGCCTGCTTCCGCACTTCACTTGGAGGGTCCACGACGACCTGTGTGGCAGCGACCATTTCCCTATCTTCCTGTCGCTCCCACAGTGTCCACCTGCTGACCGTCTGCCTCGCTGGTCCCTCCATAGGGCCGACTGGCCAGCATACTCCATAGCTGCTGTGCTTCCCTCTCCTCTTCTGGCTGATTTAGATACCGCTGTTCAGCAGGTCACTCATTCGATCATTTCTGCTGCTGAGAAAACCGTACCCGTCTCACTGGGATCACTCCACCGTAAGTCAGTGCCCTGGTGGACGCCGGAGATAGCTGAGGCCATCCGGGAACGTCGGCGAGCACTACAGCGTCACCGACGCCACCCTTGTGTCGAACATCTTGTTGCCTTCAAGCGTCTCCGTGCACGGGCACGGCGATTGATCCAGCACAGCAAGAGAGCCTCCTGGGAGCGTTATGTCGCCTCCATTGGATCCCGAGCATCACCTTCACGGGTATGGTCGCAAGTTCGACGCCTCTTTGGCCACCGCCCACCAGTGGGAATTCCGTGCCTCCGCATTCAGGGTACAATTTGCACTGACCCTGTCACAATAGCTGAGCATTTGGCACACCACTATGCTCGCACCTCAGCGACCGCTGCATATGATGCGGATTTCCGCGCCCTTAAAGAGCGCACCGAGCGAAAACAGATATCCTTTCAAACGCGACGCCAGGAAATCTATAACATCCCTTTCAGCGAATGGGAGTTCGAAAGTGCCCTTGCCGCATGCCCAGCCACGTCATCTGGACCCGACCGCATTCATAGTCAGTTCCTCCGACATCTGTCATCAGACTCTAAACGCCAACTTCTCTCCTTGCTGAATCGTCTCTGGGTTGAGGGTGTCTTCCCGTCTCAATGGAGGGATAGCATCATCATCCCAGTTATGAAGCCGGGGGCTGATCCACAGGTGGCTGATAGTTACCGCCCCATCAGCCTCACCAACGTTCCGTGTAAACTCCTCGAACGGATGGTGAGTCGGAGGCTCATGTGGATCCTCGAGGACCGAGGACTCTTGGCGCCTCAACAGGGTGGATTCCGTCAAGGCCGCTCTGCTATCGACAATCTCGTGTCACTAGAGTCGGCCATTCGTACAGCATTTTCTCGCCGTGAACACCTGATTGCCGTCTTCTTTGACCTGCGGAAAGCGTACGACACCACCTGGCGCTATCATATTCTGTCTACGCTGTACGATTGGGGCTTACGGGGTCCACTTCCTACATTCATAAAGAACTTCCTGGCGTTGCGTTCTTTCCGTGTTCGTGTTGGTTCTTGTTTCAGCTCACCTCATTGTCAAGAGAACGGAGTCCCACAAGGTTCCGTTCTTAGTGTTCCTTTATTCTTAATCGCCATAAACGGTCTAGCTGCGGCTGCGGGGTCATCGGTTTCTACTTCCTTGTATGCCGATGACTTCTGCATGTATTACAGCTCCTCCAGCATTGGCGTAGCTGAACGGCGGTTGCAGATCGCAATTCGAAAGGCACAGTCGTGGGCGTTTGCCCACGGTTTTCAATTTTCTGCATCCAAAACCCGTGTGATGCATTTCTGTCGACGTCGGGCAGTACACCCAGAACCCGAACTTTACTTAGCTGGCGACCTGCTACAAGTCGAAGAGACGCACAGATTCTTAGGTATGGTGTTTGATGACCGTCTAACCTGGGTGCCGCACCTACGCCAGTTAAAACAAAAGTGCTGGCGACACCTCAACATACTGCGCTGTCTCAGCCACACTGTTTGGGGAGCCTCGCGCCAAACGCTATTACAACTTTACAAGGCCCTCATTCAGTCGCGCATAGACTATGGCAGCATAGTCTACGATTCGGCTGCGCCGTCAGCGCTGCAGGCAATAGACCCAATCCTCCACTGTGGTGTTCGTTTGGCGACAGGGGCTATTCGCACTAGCCCTGTGACAAGCCTCCTTGTCGAAGCTGGAGTCCTCCCGCTGCGGTTCCGTAGGCAACACCTGTTAACATCTTATGTTGCTCGTGTTCAGGCCTCGCCCTTCCACCCGAACCGCCGGCTCCTATTTCCAGACGCTGCACTCCCTATCCCTCCACGACGGCCAAGGTCGGGATACCCGATCTCGGTCCGTGTTCGTATCCTTCTTTCGTCTCTCACATCCTACCCACTTCCTACCATTTTCCACTATTCCTCTCACACTCCTCCTTGGTCCATTCCTCGTTTGCAGCTCCGTCTGGACCTGTCCCATGCGTCGAAGGCCTCTGTTTCCTCCGTACATCTCCGTCACCAGTTTCTGCAAGTGCTCGAACCGTTCCGTGCCACAGACGCCATTTACACAGATGGTTCCGTAGTAGATGGCCGTGCTGGGTATGCCTTTCTACATCACAACCATGTAGAACAGCATTCTCTGCCCTGTGAGAGTAGCATCTTCTCCGCCGAGCTGGTCGCTATTCTCAGAGCTCTCCAACATCTCAAAGCCTGCCCCAGGGGGTCATTCGTCATCTGTACTGACTCCCTGAGTGGCTTACAAGCGATCGACCAGTGTTTCTCTCGGCACCCAATAGTACGTTCGATCCAGGACACTGTTCACTCCCTGGGCCAATCAGGCCGTTCTGTGGTCTTTGTGTGGACCCCAGGTCATGTTGGCATACCAGGGAATGAACATGTTGATCGATTGGCCAAGCAGGGTACTATGGGACCACCTCTAACTATTGGTGTCACGGAACAGGATGTCCAGCTGGTGTTGCACCGAAAAGTACGTGAGGCTTGGAGCACCGAGTGGGCTACGGCGACTGCACCGAATAAGCTTCGGGCAGTGAAGCTCTCCACAGCTTTGTGGAAATCTTCACTGCGGCCGAACCGCCGAGAGTCAGTTGTCCTCTGTCGCCTTCGGATAGGACATACGTGGCTCACCCACGGGTATCTCCTTCGGCGCGAGGCTCCACCCGTGTGTCGATGTGGCACTGTGTTGACGGTAGCCCATCTTTTAATGGACTGTCCGCTTTTAGCCGACTTGCGGCGATCTTTTCATATCCCAGACACGCTATCATTAGCTTTAGCAGACGACGCCTCTATGGCTAACGCAGTTTTAAGTTTTATCCGCGCTTCTGGTTTTTATGCATCTATCTAACCGTGGGTGCTGTTGCCTGATCTCTTAGGCCAACAGCAACCCACATCTTTTATATTTTCGAGCCCTTAGGGGTTTTTAGTGTGTGCAGTGTGGCTGGCTCATCCTGTTTTTTCTTTGTGATCAGCCAGCCAAGGTTCTCTGCTATCCAGTTTTATTCGTGACTTTATTTTACTCATTCTGTGTGTCTTCGTCTTGTAATGTCAGTGGCTTGTCTATTGTTAACCTGCCCTTTTGTGCGGTGTCATTTTCAGGGCATTGTTTTATCTTTATTGACAGTTGACTCTCAGCTAGGAACAGGGGACTGATAACCTAGCTGTTTAGTCCCCTTAAAACAACCAACAACAACAACAACAACATCCTCCAGCGTCCATTCTGTCGTCGGTATAGGCTCCCAGGGTCCTTATATAGTAATGAGTGTGTTTCCCGGGAAACGCACAATAATGCAAATATCTAAATAAATGCAAATTTATCTTTTAAATAGTTTTTTATTATCATGTACTACCATTTTAGAGGTCAATCACTTCGCAGACTAGTCCCCTTGCAGCTCGCAGTCCTCCAGCGTCCATTCTGTCGTCTGTATAGGCTCCCAGGGTCCTTATATAGTAATGAGAGTGTTTCCCGGGAAACGCACAATAATGCAAATAACGAAATAAATGCAAATTTATCTTTTAAAAATTTTTTTATTATCATGTACTACCATTTTAGAGGTCAATCACTTCGCAGACTAGTCCCCTTGCAGCTCGCAGTCCTCCAGCGTCCATTCTGTCGTCTGTATAGGCTCCCAGGGTCCTTATATAGTAATGAGTGCGTTTGCAGGGAAACGCACAATAATGCAAATAACGAAATAAATGCAAATTTATCTTTTAAATAGTTTTTTATTATCATGTACTACCATTTTAGAGGTCAATCACTTCGCAGACTAGCCCCTTGCAGCTCGCAGTCTTCCAGCGTCCATTCTGTTGTCTGTATAGGCTCCCAGGGTCCTTATATAGTAATGAGAGCGATTGCAGGGAAACGCACAATAATGCAAATAACGAAATAAATGCAAATTTATCTTTTAAATAGTTTTTTATTATCATGTACTACCATTTTAGAGGTCAATCACTTCGCAGACTAGTCCCCTTGCAGCTCGCAGTCCTCCAGCGTCCATTCTGTCGTCTGTATAGGCTCCCAGGGTCCTTATATAGTAATGAGAGCGTTTGCAGGGAAACGCACAATAATGCAAATAACGAAATAAATGCAAATTTATCTTTTAAATAGTTTTTTATTATCATGTACTACCATGTTAGAGGTCAATCACTTCGCAGACTAGTCGCCAGTGCAGCTCACTGCACTCCAGCGTCCATTCTGTCGTCTGTATAGGCTCCCAGGGTCCTTATATAGTAATGAGAGTGTTTCCCGAGAAACGCACAATAATGCAAATAACGAAATAAATGCAAATTTATCTTTTAAATAGTTTTTTATTATCATGTACTACCATTTTAGAGGTCAATCACTTCGCAGACTAGTCCCCTTGCAGCTCGCAGTCCTCCAGCGTCCATTCTGTCGTCTGTATAGGCTCCCAGGGTCCTTATATAGTAATGAGAGCGTTTGCAGGGAAACGCACAATAATGCAAATAACGAAATAAATGCAAATTTATCTTTTAAATAGTTTTTTATTATCATGTACTACCATTTTAGAGGTCAATCACTTCGCAGACTAGTCCCCTTGCAGCTCGCAGTCCTCCAGCGTCCATTCTGTCGTCTGTATAGGCTCCCAGGGTCCGTATATAGTAATGAGAGTGTTTCCCGGGAAACGCACAATAATGCAAATAACGAAATAAATGCAAATTTATCTTTTAAATAGTTTTTTATTATCATGTACTACCATTTTAGAGGTCAATCACTACGCAGACTAGTCCCCTTGCAGCTCGCAGTCCTCCAGCGTCCATTCTGTCGTCTGTATAGGCTCCCAGGGTCCTTATATAGTAATGAGAGTGTTTCCCGGGAAACGCACAATAATGCAAATAACGAAATAAATGCAAATTTATCTTTTAAATAGTTTTTTATTATCATGTACTACCATTTTAGAGGTCAATCACTTCGCAGACTAGTCGCCAGTGCAGCTCACTGCACTCCAGCGTCCATTCTGTCGTCTGTATAGGCTCCCAGGGTCCTTATTTAGTAATGAGAGTGTTTCCCGGGAAACGCACAATAATGCAAATAACGAAATAAATGCAAATTTATCTTTTAAATAGTTTTTTATTATCATGTACTACCATTTTAGAGGTCAATCACTTCGCAGACTAGTCGCCAGTGCAGCTCACTGCACTCCAGCGTCCATTCTGTCGTCTGTATAGGCTCCCAGGGTCCTTATATAGTAATGAGAGCGTTTGCAGGGAAACGCACAATAATGCAAATAACGAAATAAATGCAAATTTATCTTTTAAATAGTTTTTATTATCATGTACTACCATTTTAGAGGTCAATCACTTCGCAGACTAGTCCCCTTGCAGCTCGCAGTCCTCCAGCGTCCATTCTGTCGTCTGTATGGGCTCCCAGGGTCCTTATATAGTAATGAGAGTGTTTCCCGGGAAACGCACAATAATGCAAATAACGAAATAATTGCAAATTTATCTTTTAAATAGTTTTTTATTATCATGTACTACCATTTTAGAGGTCAATCACTTCGCAGACTAGTCCCCTTGCAGCTCGCAGTCCTCCAGCGTCCATTCTGTCGTCTGTATAAGCTCCCAGGGTCCTTATATAGTAATGAGGGTGTTTCCCGGGAAACGCACAATAATGCAAATAACGAAGTAAATGCAAATTTATCTTTTAAATAGTTTTTTATTATCATGTACTACCATTTTAGAGGTCAATCACTTCGCAGACTAGTCCCCTTGCAGCTCGCAGTCCTCCAGCGTCCATTCTGTCGTCTGTATAGGCTCCCAGGGTCCTTATATAGTAATGAGAGTGTTTCCCGGGAAACGCACAATAATGCAAATAACGAAATAAATGCAAATTTATCTTTTAAATAGTTTTTCATTATCATGTACTACCATTTTAGAGGTCAATCACTTCGCAGACTAGTCCCCTTGCAGCTCGCAGTCCTCCAGCGTCCATTCTGTCGTCTGTATAAGCTCCCAGGGTCCTTATATAGTAATGAGGGTGTTTCCCGGGAAACGCACAATAATGCAAATAACTAAGTAAATGCAAATTTATCTTTTAAATAGTTTTTTATTATCATGTACTACCATTTTAGAGGTCAATCACTTCGCAGACTAGTCGCCTTGCAGCTCGCAGTCCTCCAGCGTCCATTCTGTCGTCTGTATAGGCTCCCAGGGTCCTTATATAGTAATGAGAGTGTTTCCCGGGAAACGCACAATAATGCAAATAACGAAATAAATGCAAATTTATCTTTTAAATAGTTTATTATCATGTACTACCATTTTAGAGGTCAATCACTTCGCAGACTAGTCCCCTTGCAGCTCGCAGTCCTCCAGCGTCCATTCTGTCGTCTGTATAGGCTCCCAGGGTCCTTATATAGTAATGAGACTGTTTCCCGGGAAACGCACAATAATGCAAATAACGAAATAAATGCAAATTTATCTTTTAAATAGTTTTTTATTATCATGTACTACCATTTTAGAGGTCAATCACTTCGCAGACTAGTCCCCTTGCAGCTCGCAGTCCTCCAGCGTCCATTCTGTCGTCTGTATAGGATCCCAGGGTCCTTATTTAGTAATGAGAGCGTTTGCAGGGAAACGCACAATAATGCAAATAATGAAATAAATGCAAATTTATCTTTTAAATAGTTTTTTATTATCATGTACTACCATTTTAGAGGTCAATCACTTCGCAGACTAGTCGCCTTGCAGCTCGCAGTCCTCCAGCGTCCATTCTGTCGTCGGTATAGGCTCCCAGGGTCCTTATATAGTAATGAGAGTGTTTCCCGGGAAACGCACAATAATGCAAATATCGAAATAAATGCAAATTTATCTTTTAAATAGTTTTTTATTATCATGTACTACCATTTTAGAGGTCAATCACTTCGCAGACTAGTCCCCTTGCAGCTCGCAGTCCTCCAGCGTCCATTCTGTCGTCTGTATAGGCTCCCAGGGTCCTTATATAGTAATGAGAGTGTTTCCCGGGAAACGCACAATAATGCAAATAACGAAATAAATGCAAATTTATCTTTTAAAAATTTTTTTATTATCATGTACTACCATTTTAGAGGTCAATCACTTCGCAGACTAGTCCCCTTGCAGCTCGCAGTCCTCCAGCGTCCATTCTGTCGTCTGTATAGGCTCCCAGGGTCCTTATATAGTAATGAGTGCGTTTGCAGGGAAACGCACAATAATGCAAATAACGAAATAAATGCAAATTTATCTTTTAAATAGTTTTTTATTATCATGTACTACCATTTTAGAGGTCAATCACTTCGCAGACTAGCCCCTTGCAGCTCGCAGTCTTCCAGCGTCCATTCTGTTGTCTGTATAGGCTCCCAGGGTCCTTATATAGTAATGAGAGCGATTGCAGGGAAACGCACAATAATGCAAATAACGAAATAAATGCAAATTTATCTTTTAAATAGTTTTTTATTATCATGTACTACCATTTTAGAGGTCAATCACTTCGCAGACTAGTCCCCTTGCAGCTCGCAGTCCTCCAGCGTCCATTCTGTCGTCTGTATAGGCTCCCAGGGTCCTTATATAGTAATGAGAGCGTTTGCAGGGAAACGCACAATAATGCAAATAACGAAATAAATGCAAATTTATCTTTTAAATAGTTTTTTATTATCATGTACTACCATGTTAGAGGTCAATCACTTCGCAGACTAGTCGCCAGTGCAGCTCACTGCACTCCAGCGTCCATTCTGTCGTCTGTATAGGCTCCCAGGGTCCTTATATAGTAATGAGAGTGTTTCCCGGGAAACGCACAATAATGCAAATAACGAAATAAATGCAAATTTATCTTTTAAATAGTTTTTTATTATCATGTACTACCATTTTAGAGGTCAATCACTTCGCAGAGTAGTCCCCTTGCAGCTCGCAGTCCTCCAGCGTCCATTCTGTCGTCTGTATAGGCTCCCAGGGTCCTTATATAGTAATGAGAGCGTTTGAAGGGAAACGCACAATAATGCAAATAACGAAATAAATGCAAATTTATCTTTTAAATAGTTTTTTATTATCATGTACTACCATTTTAGAGGTCAATCACTTCGCAGACTAGTCCCCTTGCAGCTCGCAGTCCTCCAGCGTCCATTCTGTCGTCTGTATAGGCTCCCAGGGTCCGTATATAGTAATGAGAGTGTTTCCCGGGAAACGCACAATAATGCAAATAACGAAATAAATGCAAATTTATCTTTTAAATAGTTTTTTATTATCATGTACTACCATTTTAGAGGTCAATCACTTCGCAGACTAGTCCCCTTGCAGCTCGCAGTCCTCCAGCGTCCATTCTGTCGTCTGTATAGGCTCCCAGGGTCCTTATATAGTAATGAGAGCGTTTGCAGGGAAACGCACAATAATGCAAATAACGAAATAAATGCAAATTTATCTTTTAAATAGTTTTTTATTATCATGTACTACCATTTTAGAGGTCAATCACTTCGCAGACTAGTCGCCAGTGCAGCTCACTGCACTCCAGCGTCCATTCTGTCGTCTGTATAGGCTCCCAGGGTCCTTATATAGTAATGAGAGCGTTTGCAGGGAAACGCACAATAATGCAAATAACGAAATAAATGCAAATTTATCTTTTAAATAGTTTTTTATTATCATGTACTACCATTTTAGAGGTCAATCACTTCGCAGACTAGTCCCCTTGCAGCTCGCAGTCCTCCAGCGTCCATTCTGTCGTCTGTATAAGCTCCCAGGGTCCTTATATAGTAATGAGGGTGTTTCCCGGGAAACGCACAATAATGCAAATAACGAAGTAAATGCAAATTTATCTTTTAAATAGTTTTTTATTATCATGTACTACCATTTTAGAGGTCAATCACTTCGCAGACTAGTCCCCTTGCAGCTCGCAGTCCTCCAGCGTCCATTCTGTCGTCTGTATAGGCTCCCAGGGTCCTTATATAGTAATGAGAGTGTTTCCCGGGAAACGCACAATAATGCAAATAACGAAATAAATGCAAATTTATCTTTTAAATAGTTTTTTATTATCATGTACTACCATTTTAGAGGTCAATCACTTCGCAGACTAGTCCCCTTGCAGCTCGCAGTCCTCCAGCGTCCATTCTGTCGTCTGTATAGGCTCCCAGGGTCCTTATATAGTAATGAGACTGTTTCCCGGGAAACGCACAATAATGCAAATAACGAAATAAATGCAAATTTATCTTTTAAATAGTTTTTTATTATCATGTACTACCATTTTAGAGGTCAATCACTTCGCAGACTAGTCCCCTTGCAGCTCGCAGTCCTCCAGCGTCCATTCTGTCGTCTGTATAGGATCCCAGGGTCCTTATTTAGTAATGAGAGCGTTTGCAGGGAAACGCACAATAATGCAAATAATGAAATAAATGCAAATTTATCTTTTAAATAGTTTTTTATTATCATGTACTACCATTTTAGAGGTCAATCACTTCGCAGACTAGTCGCCTTGCAGCTCGCAGTCCTCCAGCGTCCATTCTGTCGTCGGTATAGGCTCCCAGGGTCCTTATATAGTAATGAGAGTGTTTCCCGGGAAACGCACAATAATGCAAATAACGAAATTAAAGCCAATTTATCTTTTAAATAGTTTTTTATTATCATGTACTACCATTTTAGAGGTCAATCACTTCGCAGACTAGATCCCTTGCAGCTCGCAGTCCTCCAGCGTCCATTCTGTCGTCTGTATAGGCTCCCAGGGTCCTTATATAGTAATGAGAGCGTTTGCAGGGAAACGCACAATAATGCAAATAACGAAATAAATGCAAATTTATCTTTTAAATAGTTTTTTATTATCATGTACTACCATTTTAGAGGTCAATCACTTCGCAGACTAGTCCCCTTGCAGCTCGCAGTCCTCCAGCGTCCATTCTGTCGTCTGTATAGGCTCCCAGGTTCCTTATATAGTAATGAGAGTGATTCCCGGGAAACGCACAATAATGCAAATAACGAAATAAATGCAAATTTATCTTTTAAATAGTTTTTTATTATCATGTACTACCATTTTAGAGGTCAATCACTTCGCAGACTAGTCCCCTTGCGGCTCGCAGTCCTCCAGCGTCCATTCTGTCGTCTGTATAGGCTACCAGGGTCCTTATATAGTAATGAGAGCGTTTGCAGGGAAACGCACAATAATGCAAATAACGAAATATATGCAAATTTATCTTTTAAATAGTTTTTTATTATCATGTACTACCATTTTAGAGGTCAATCACTTCGCAGACTAGTCCCCTTGCAGCTCGCAGTCCTCCAGCGTCCATTCTGTCGTCTGTATAGGCTCCCAGGGTCCTTATATAGTAATGAGAGTGTTTCCCGGGAAACGCACAATAATGCAAATAACGAAATAAATGCAAATTTATCTTTTAAATAGTTTTTTATTATCATGTACTACCATTTTAGAGGTCAATCACTTCGCAGACTAGTCCCCTTGCAGCTCGCAGTCCTCCAGCGTCCATTCTGTCGTCTGTATAGGCTCCCAGGGTCCTTATATAGTAATGAGAGCGTTTGCAGGGAAACGCACAATAATGCAAATAACGAAATAAATGCAAATTTATCTTTTAAATAGTTTTTTATTATCATGTACTACCATTTTAGAGATCAATCACTTCGCAGACTAGTCCCCTTGCAGCTCGCAGTCCTCCAGCGTCCATTGTGTCGTCTGTATAGGCTCCCAGGGTCCTTATATAGTAATGAGAGTGTTTCCCGGGAAACGCACAATAATGCAAATAACGAAATAAATGCAAATTTATCTTTTAAATAGTTATTTATTATCATGTACTACCATTTTAGAGGTCAATCACATCGCAGACTAGTCGCCTTGCAGCTCGCAGTCCTCCAGCGTCCATTCTGTCGTCTGTATAGGCTCCCAGGGTCCTTATATAGTAATGAGAGCGTTTGCAGGGAAACGCACAATAATGCAAATAACGAAATAAATGCAAATTTATCTTTTAAATAGTTTTTTATTATCATGTACTACCATTTTAGAGGTCATTCACTACGCAGACTAGTCGCCTTGCAGCTCGCAGTCCTCCAGCGTCCATTCTGTCGTCTGTATAGGCTCCCAGGGTCCTTATATAGTAATGAGAGCGTTTGCAGGAAAACGCACAATAATGCAAATAACGAAATAAATGCAAATTTATCTTTTAAATAGTTTTTTATTATCATGTACTACCATTTTAGAGGTCAATCACTTCGCAGACTAGTCCCCTTGCAGCTCGCAGTCCTCCAGCCTCCATTCTGTCGTCTGTATAGGCTCCCAGGGTCCTTATATAGTAATGAGAGTGTTTGCAGGGAAACGCACAATAATGCAAATAACGAAATAAATGCAAATTTATCTTTTAAATAGTTTTTTATTATCATGTACTACCATTTTAGAGGTCAATCACTTCGCAGACTAGTCCCCTTGCAGCTCGCAGTCCTCCAGCGTCCATTCTGTCGTCTGTATAGGATCCCAGGGTCCTTATATAGTAATGAGAGTGTTTCCCGGGAAACGCACAATAATGCAAATAACGAAATAAATGCACATTTATCTTTTAAATAGTTTTTTATTGTCATGTACTACCATTTTGGAGGTCAAACACTTCGCAGACTAGTCCCCTTGCAGCTCGCAGTCCTCCAGCCTCCATTCTGTCGTCTGTATAGGCTCCCAGGGTCCTTATATAGTAATGAGAGCGTTTGCAGGGAAACGCACAATAATGCAAATAACGAAATAAATGCAAATTTATCTTTTAAATAGTTTTTTATTATCATGTACTACCATTTTAGAGATCAATCACTTCGCAGACTAGTCCCCTTGCAGCTCGCAGTCCTCCAGCGTCCATTGTGTCGTCTGTATAGGCTCCCAGGGTCCTTATATAGTAATGAGAGTGTTTCCCGGGAAACGCACAATAATGCAAATAACGAAATAAATGCAAATTTATCTTTTAAATAGTTATTTATTATCATGTACTACCATTTTAGAGGTCAATCACATCGCAGACTAGTCGCCTTGCAGCTCGCAGTCCTCCAGCGTCCATTCTGTCGTCTGTATAGGCTCCCATTGTCCTTATATAGTAATGAGAGCGTTTGCAGGGAAACGCACAATAATGCAAATAACGAAATAAATGCAAATTTATCTTTTAAATAGTTTTTTATTATCATGTACTACCATTTTAGAGGTCATTCACTACGCAGACTAGTCGCCTTGCAGCTCGCAGTCCTCCAGCGTCCATTCTGTCGTCTGTATAGGCTCCCAGGGTCCTTATATAGTAATGAGAGCGTTTGCAGGAAAACGCACAATAATGCAAATAACGAAATAAATGCAAATTTATCTTTTAAATAGTTTTTTATTATCATGTACTACCATTTTAGAGGTCAATCACTTCGCAGACTAGTCCCCTTGCAGCTCGCAGTCCTCCAGCCTCCATTCTGTCGTCTGTATAGGCTCCCAGGGTCCTTATATAGTAATGAGAGTGTTTGCAGGGAAACGCACAATAATGCAAATAACGAAATAAATGCAAATTTATCTTTTAAATAGTTTTTTATTATCATGTACTACCATTTTAGAGGTCAATCACTTCGCAGACTAGTCCCCTTGCAGCTCGCAGTCCTCCAGCGTCCATTCTGTCGTCTGTATAGGCTCCCAGGGTCCTTATATAGTAATGAGAGCGTTTGCAGGGAAACGCACAATAATGCAAATAACGAAATAAAATGCAAATTTATCTTTTCAAATAGTTTTTTATTATCATGTACTACCATTTTAGAGGTCAATCACTTCGCAGACTAGTCCCCTTGCAGCTCGCAGTCCTCCAGCGTCCATTCTGTCGTCTGTATAGGATCCCAGGGTCCTTATATAGTAATGAGAGTGTTTCCCGGGAAAACGCACAATAATGCAAATAACGAAATAAATGCAAATTTATCTTTTAAATAGTTTTTTATTGTCATGTACTACCATTTTGGAGGTCAAACACTTCGCAGACTAGTCCCCTTGCAGCTCGCAGTCCTCAGCGTCCATTCTGTCGTATGTATGGGCTCCCAGGGTCCTTATATAGTAATGAGAGTGTTTCCCGGGAAACGCACAATAATGCAAATAACGAAATAATTGCAAATTTATCTTTTAAATAGTTTTTTATTATCATGTACTACCATTTTAGAGGTCAATCACTTCGCAGACTAGTCCCCTTGCAGCTCGCAGTCCTCCAGCGTCCATTCTGTCGTCTGTATAAGCTCCCAGGGTCCTATATAGTAATGAGGGTGTTTCCCGGGAAACGCACAATAATGCAAATAACGAAGTAAATGCAAATTTATCTTTTAAATAGTTTTTTATTATCATGTACTACCATTTTAGAGGTCAATCACTTCGCAGACTAGTCCCCTTGCAGCTCGCAGTCCTCCAGCGTCCATTCTGTCGTCTGTATAGGCTCCCAGGGTCCTTATATAGTAATGAGAGTGTTTCCCGGGAAACGCACAATAATGCAAATAACGAAATAAATGCAAATTTATCTTTTAAATAGTTTATTATCATGTACTACCATTTTAGAGGTCAATCACTTCGCAGACTAGTCCCCTTGCAGCTCGCAGTCCTCCAGCGTCCATTCTGTCGTCTGTATAGGCTCCCAGGGTCCTTATATAGTAATGAGACTGTTTCCCGGGAAACGCACAATAATGCAAATAACGAAATAAATGCAAATTTATCTTTTAAATAGTTTTTTATTATCATGTACTACCATTTTAGAGGTCAATCACTTCGCAGACTAGTCCCCTTGCAGCTCGCAGTCCTCCAGCGTCCATTCTGTCGTCTGTATAGGATCCCAGGGTCCTTTTTTAGTAATGAGAGCGTTTGCAGGGAAACGCACAATAATGCAAATAATGAAATAAATGCAAATTTATCTTTTAAATAGTTTTTTTATTATCATGTACTACCATTTTAGAGGTCAATCACTTCGCAGACTAGTCGCCTTGCAGCTCGCAGTCCTCCAGCGTCCATTCTGTCGTCGGTATAGGCTCCCAGGGTCCTTATATAGTAATGAGAGTGTTTCCCGGGAAACGCACAATAATGCAAATAACGAAATAAATGCAAATTTATCTTTTAAATAGTTTTTTATTATCATGTACTACCATTTTTAGAGGTCAATCACTTCGCAGACTAGTCCCCTTGCGGCTCGCAGTCCTCCAGCGTCCATTCTGTCGTCTGTATAGGCTACCAGGGTCCTTATATAGTAATGAGAGCGTTTGCAGGGAAACGCACAATAATGCAAATAACGAAACAAATGCAAATTTATCTTTTAAATAGTTTTTTATTATCATGTACTACCATTTTAGAGGTGAATCACTTCGCAGACTAGTCCCCTTGCAGCTCGCAGTCCTCCAGCGTCCATTCTGTCGTCTGTATAGGCTCCCAGGGTCCTTATATAGTAATGAGAGTGTTTCCCGGGAAACGCACAATAATGCAAATAACGAAATAAATGCAAATTTATCTTTTAAATAGTTTTTTATTATCATGTACTACCATTTTAGAGGTCAATCACTTCGCAGACTAGTCCCCTTGCAGCTCGCAGTCCTCCAGCGTCCATTCTGTCGTCTGTATAGGCTCCCAGGGTCCTTATATAGTAATGAGAGCGTTTGCAGGGAAACGCACAATAATGCAAATAACGAAATAAATGCAAATTTATCTTTTAAATAGTTTTTTTATTATCATGTACTACCAATTTTAGAGGTCAATCACTTCGCAGACTAGTCCCCTTGCAGCTCGCAGTCCTCCAGCGTCCATTCTGTCGTCTGTATAGGCTCCCAGGTTCCTTATATAGTAATGAGAGTGATTCCCGGGAAACGCACAATAATGCAAATAACGAAATAAATGCAAATTTATCTTTTAAATAGTTTTTTATTATCATGTTACTACCATTTTAGAGGTCAATCACTTCGCAGACTAGTCCCCTTGCGGCTCGCAGTCCTCCAGCGTCCATTCTGTCGTCTGTATAGGCTACCAGGGTCCTTATATAGTAATGAGAGCGTTTGCAGGGAAACGCACAATAATGCAAATAACGAAACAAATGCAAATTTATCTTTTAAATAGTTTTTTATTATCATGTACTACCATTTTAGAGGTCAATCACTTCGCAGACTAGTCCCCTTGCAGCTCGCAGTCCTCCAGCGTCCATTCTGTCGTCTGTATAGGCTCCCAGGGTCCTTATATAGTAATGAGAGTGTTTCCCGGAAACGCACAATAATGCAAATAACGAAATAAATGCAAATTTATCTTTTAAATAGTTTTTTATTATCATGTACTACCATTTTAGAGGTCAATCACTTCGCAGACTAGTCCCCCTTGCAGCTCGCAGTCCTCCAGCGTCCATTCTGTCGTCTGTATAGGCTCCCAGGGTCCTTATATAGTAATGAGAGCGTTTGCAGTGAAACGCACAATAATGCAAATAACGAAATAAATGCAAATTTATCTTTTAAATAGTTTTTTATTATCATGTACTACCATTTTAGAGATCAATCACTTCGCAGACTAGTCCCCCTTGCAGCTCGCAGTCCTCCAGCGTCCATTGTGTCGTCTGTATAGGCTCCCAGGGTCCTTATATAGTAATGAGAGTGTTTCCCCGGGAAACGCACAATAATGCAAATAACGAAATAAATGCAAATTTATCTTTTAAATAGTTATTTATTATCATGTACTACCATTTTAGAGGTCAATCACATCGCAGACTAGTCGCCTTGCAGCTCGCAGTCCTCCAGCGTCCATTCTGTCGTCTGTATAGGCTCCCAGGGTCCATATATAGTAATGAGAGCGTTTGCAGGGAAACGCACAATAATGCAAATAACGAAATAAATGCAAATTTATCTTTTAAATAGTTTTTTATTATCATATACTACCATTTTAGAGGTCATTCACTACGCAGACTAGTCGCCTTGCAAGTCGCAGTCCTCAGCGTCCATTCTGTCGTCTGTATAGGCTCCCAGGGTCCTTATATAGTAATGAGAAGCGTTTGCAGGAAAACGCACAATAATGCAAATAACGAAATAAATGCAAATTTATCTTTTAAATAGTTTTTTATTATCATGTACTACCATTTTAGAGGTCAATCACTTCGCAGACTAGTCCCCTTGCAGCTCGCAGTCCTCCAGCCTCCATTCTGTCGTCTGTATAGGCTCCCAGGGTCCTTATATAGTAATGAGAGTGTTTGCAGGGAAACGCACAATAATGCAAATAACGAAATAAATGCAAATTTATCTTTTAAATAGTTTTTTATTATCATGTACTACCATTTTAGAGGTCAATCACTTCGCAGACTAGTCCCCTTGCAGCTCGCAGTCCTCCAGCGTCCATTCTGTCGTCTGTATAGGCTCCCAGGGTCCTTATATAGTAATGAGAGCGTTTGCAGGAAAACGCACAATAATGCAAATAACGAAATAAAATGCAAATTTATCTTTCAAATAGTTTTTTATTATCATGTACTACCATTTTAGAGGTCAATCACTTCGCAGACTAGTCCCCTTGCAGCTCGCAGTACTCCAGCGTCCATTCTGTCGTCTGTATAGGCTCCAGGGTCCTTATATAGTAATGAGAGTGTTTCCCGGGAAACGCACAATAATGCAAATAACGAAATAAATGCAAATTTATCTTTTAAATAGTTTTTTTATTATCATGTACTACCATTTTAGAGGTCAATCACTTCGCAGACTAGTCGCCTTGCAGCTCGCAGTCCTCCAGCGTCCATTCTGTCGTCTGTATAGGCTCCCAGGGTCCTTATATAGTAACGAGAGTGTTTCCCGGGAAACGCACAATAATGCAAATAACGAAATAAATGCAAATTTATCTTTTAAATAGTTTTTTATTATCATGTACTACCATTTTAGAGGTCAATCACTTCGCAGACTAGTCCCCTTGCAGCTCGCAGTCCTCCAGCGTCCATTCTGTCGTCTGTATAGGCTCCCAGGGTCCTTATATAGTAATGAGAATGTTTCCCGGGAAACGCACAATAATGCAAATAACGAATTAAATGGAAATTTATCTTTTAAATAGTTTTTTATTATCATGTACTACCATTTTAGAGGTCAATCACTTCGCAGACTAGTCGCCTTGCAGCTCGCAGTCCTCCAGCGTCCATTCTGTCGTCTGTATAGGCTCCCAGGGTTCCTTATATAGTAATGAGAGTGTTTCCCGGGAAACGCACAATAATGCAAATAACGAAATAAATGCAAATTTATCTTTTAAATAGTTTTTTATTATCATGTACTACCATTTTAGAGGTCAATCACTTCGCAGACTAGTCCCCTTGCAGCTCGCAGTCCTCCAGCGTCCATTCTGTCGTCTGTATAGGCTCCCAGAGTCCTTATATAGTAATGAGAGTGTTTCCCGGAAACGCACAATAATGCAAATAACGAAATAAAAGCCAATTTATCTTTTAAATAGTTTTTTATTATCATGTACTACCATTTTAGAGGTCAATCACTTCGCAGACTAGATCCCTTGCAGCTCGCAATCCTCCAGCGTCCATTCTGTCGTCTGTATAGGCTCCCAGGGTCCTTATATAGTAATGAGAGCGTTTGCAGGGAAACGCACAATAATGCAAATAACGAAATAAATGCAAATTTATCTTTTAAATAGTTTTTTATTATCATGTACTACCATTTTAGAGGTCAATCACTTCGCAGACTAGTCCCCTTGCAGCTCGCAGTCCTCCAGCGTCCATTCTGTCGTCTGTATAGGCTCCCAGGTTCCTTATATAGTAATGAGAGTGATTCCCGGGAAACGCACAATAATGCAAATAACGAAATAAATGCAAATTTATCTTTTAAATAGTTTTTTATTATCATGTACTACCATTTTAGAGGTCAATCACTTCGCAGACTAGTCCCCTTGCGGCTCGCAGTCCTCCAGCGTCCATTCTGTCGTCTGTATAGGCTACCAGGGTCCTTATATAGTAATGAGAGCGTTTGCAGGGAAACGCACAATAATGCAAATAACGAAATAAATGCAAATTTATCTTTTAAATAGTTTTTTATTATCATGTACTACCATTTTAGAGGTCAATCACTTCGCAGACTAGTCCCCTTGCAGCTCGCAGTCCTCCAGCGTCCATTCTGTCGTCTGTATAGGCTCCCAGGGGTCCTTATATAGTAATGAGAGTGTTTCCCGGGAAACGCACAATAATGCAAATAACGAAATAAATGCAAATTTATCTTTTAAATAGTTTTTTATTATCATGTACTACCATTTTAGAGGTCAATCACTTCGCAGACTAGTCCCCTTGCAGCTCGCAGTCCTCCAGCGTCCATTCTGTCGTCTGTATAGGCTCCCCAGGGTCCTTATATAGTAATGAGAGCGTTTGCAGGGAAACGCACAATAATGCAAATAACGAAATAAATGCAAATTTATCTTTTAAATAGTTTTTTATTATCATGTACTACCATTTTAGAGATCAATCACTTCGCAGACTAGTCCCCTTGCAGCTCGCAGTCCTCCAGCGTCCATTGTGTCGTCTGTATAGGCTCCCAGGGTCCTTATATAGTAATGAGAGTGTTTCCCGGGAAACGCACAATATGCAAATAACGAAATAAATGCAAATTTATCTTTTAAATAGTTATTTATTATCATGTACTACCATTTTAGAGGTCAATCACATCGCAGACTAGTCGCCTTGCAGCTCGCAGTCCTCCAGCGTCCATTCTGTCGTCTGTATAGGCTCCCAGGGTCCTATATAGTAATGAGAGCGTTTGCAGGGAAACGCACAATAATGCAAATAACGAAATAAATGCAAATTTATCTTTTAAATAGTTTTTTATTATCATATACTACCATTTTAGAGGTCATTCACTACGCAGACTAGTCGCCTTGCAGCTCGCAGTCCTCCAGCGTCATTCTGTCGTCTGTATAGGCTCCCAGGGTCCTTATATAGTAATGAGAGCGTTTGCAGGAAAACGCACAATAATGCAAATAACGAAATAAATGCAAATTTATCTTTTAAATAGTTTTTTATTATCATGTACTACCATTTTAGAGGTCAATCACTTCGCAGACTAGTCCCCTTGCAGCTCGCAGTCCTCCAGCCTCCATTCTGTCGTCTGTATAGGCTCCCAGGGTCCTTATATAGTAATGAGAGTGTTTGCAGGGAAACGCACAATAATGCAAATAACGAAATAAATGCAAATTTATCTTTTAAATAGTTTTTTATTATCATGTACTACCATTTTAGAGGTCAATCACTTCGCAGACTAGTCCCCTTGCAGCTCGCAGTCCTCCAGCGTCCATTCTGTCGTCTGTATAGGCTCCCAGGGTCCTTATATAGTAATGAGAGCGTTTGCAGGGAAACGCACAATAATGCAAATAACGAAATAAAATGCAAATTTATCTTTCAAATAGTTTTTTATTATCATGTACTACCATTTTAGAGGTCAATCACTTCGCAGACTAGTCCCCTTGCAGCTCGCAGTACTCCAGCGTCCATTCTGTCGTCTGTATAGGCTCCCAGGGTTCTTATATAGTAATGAGAGTGTTTCCCGGGAAACGCACAATAATGCAAATAACGAAATAAATGCAAATTATTCTTTTAAATAGTTTTTTTATTATCATGTACTACCATTTTAGAGGTCAATCACTTCGCAGACTAGTCGCCTTGCAGCTCGCAGTCCTCCAGCGTCCATTCTGTCGTCTGTATAGGCTCCCAGGGTCCTTATATAGTAATGAGAGTGTTTCCGGGAAACGCACAATAATGCAAATAACGAAATAAATGCAAATTTATCTTTTAAATAGTTTTTTATTATCATGTACTACCATTTTAGAGGTCAATCACTTCGCAGACTAGTCCCCTTGCAGCTCGCAGTCCTCCAGCGTCCATTCTGGGCGTCTGTATAGGCTCCCAGGGTCCTTATATAGTAATGAGAGTGTTTCCCGGGAAACGCACAATAATGCAAATAACGAAATAAATGCAAATTTATCTTTTAAATAGTTTTTTATTATCATGTACTACCATTTTAGAGGTCAATCACTTCGCAGACTAGTCCCCTTGCAGCTCGCAGTCCTCCAGCGTCCATTCTGTCGTCTGTATAGGCTCCCAGGGTCCTTATATAGTAATCAGAGTGTTTCCCGGGGAAACGCACAATAATGCAAATAACGAATAAATGCAAATTTATCTTTTAAATAGTTTTTTATTATCATGTACTACCATTTTAGAGGTCAATCACTTCGCAGACTAGTCCCCTTGCAGCTCGCAGTCCTCCAGCGTCCATTCTGTCGTCTGTATAGGCTCCCAGGGTCCTTATATAGTAATGAGAGTGTTTCCCGGGAAACGCACAATAATGCAAATAACGAAATAAATGCAAATTTATCTTTTAAAATAGTTTTTTATTATCATGTACTACCATTTTAGAGGTCAATCACTTCGCAGACTAGTCCCCTTGCAGCTCGCAGTCCTCCAGCGTCCATTCTGTCGTCTGTATAGGCTCCCAGGGTCCTTATATAGTAATGAGAGTGTTTCCCGGGAAACGCACAATAATGCAAATAACGAAATAAATGCAAATTTATCTTTTAAATAGTTTTTTATTATCATGTACTACCATTTTAGAGGTCAATCACTTCGCAGACTAGTCCCCTTGCAGCTCGCAGTCCTCCAGCGTCCATTCTGTCGTCTGTATAGGCTCCCAGGGTCCTTATATAGTAATGAGACTGTTTCCCGGGAAACGCACAATAAGGCAAATAACGAAATAAATGCAAATTTATCTTTTAAATAGTTTTTTATTATCATGTACTACCATTTTAGAGGTCAATCACTTCGCAGACTAGTCCCCTTGCAGCTCGCAGTCCTCCAGCGTCCATTCTGTCGTCTGTATAGGCTCCCAGGGTCCTTATATAGTAATGAGAGTGTTTCCCGGGAAACGCACAATAATGCAAATAACGAAATAAAAGCAAATTTATCTTTTAAATAGTTTTTTATTATCATGTACTACCATTTTAGAGGTCAATCACTTCGCAGACTAGTCCCCTTGCAGCTCGCAGTCCTCCAGCGTCCATTCTGTCGTCTGTATAGGCTCCCAGGGTCCTTATATAGTAATGAGAGCGTTTGCAGGGAAACGCACAATAATGCAAATAACGAAATAAATGCAAATTTCTCTTTTTAATAGTTTTTTATTATCATGTACTACCATTTTAGAGGTCAATCACTTCGCAGACTAGTCCCCTTGCAGCTCGCAGTCCTCCAGCGTCCATTCTGTCGTCTGTATAGGCTCCCAGGGTCCTTATATAGTAATGAGAGCGTTTGCAGGGAAACGCACAATAATGCAAATAACGAAATAAATGCAAATTTATCTTTCAAATAGTTTTTTATTATCATGTACTACCATTTTAGAGGTCAATCACTTCGCAGACTAGTCGCCAGTGCAGCTCACTGCCCTCCAGCGTCAATTCTGTCGTCTGTATAGGCTCCCAGGGTCCTTATATAGTAATGAGAGCGTTTGCAGGGAAACGCACAATAATGCAAATAACGAAATAAATGCAAATTTCTCTTTTAAATAGTTTTTTATTATCATGTACTACCATTTTTGAGGTCAATCACTTCGCAGACTAGTCCCCTTGCAGCTCGCAGTCCTCCAGCGTCCATTCTGTCGTCTGTATAGGCTCCCAGGGTCCTTATATAGTAATGAGAGCGTTTGCAGGGAAACGCACAATAATGCAAATAACGAAATAAATGCAAATTTATCTTTTAAATAGTTTTTTATTATCATGTACTACCATTTTAGAGGTCAATCACTTCGCAGACTAGTCCCCTTGCAGCTCGCAGTCCTCCAGCGTCCATTCTGTCGTCTGTATAGGCTCCCAGGGTCCTTATATAGTAATGAGAGCGTTTGCAGGGAAACGCACAATAATGCAAATAACGAAATAAATGCAAATTTATCTTTTAAATAGTTTTTTATTATCATGTACTACCATTTTAGAGGTAAATCACTTCGCAGACTAGTCCCCTTGCTGCTCGCAGTCCTCCAGCGTCCATTCTGTCGTCTGTATAGGCTCCCAGGGTCCTTATATAGTAATGAGAGCGTTTGCAGGGAAACGCACAATAATGCAAATAACGAAATAAATGCAAATTTATCTTTTAAATAGTTTTTTATTATCATGTACTACCATTTTAGAGGTCAATCACTTCGCAGACTAGTCCCCTTGCAGCTCGCAGTCCTCCAGCGTCCATTCTGTCGTCTGTATAGTCTCCCAGGGTCCTTATATAGTAATGAGAGCGTTTGCAGGGAAACGCACAATATTGCAAATAACGAAATAAATGCAAATTTATCTTTCAAATAGTTTTTTATTATCATGTACTACCATTTTAGAGGTCAATCACTTCGCAGACTAGTCCCCTTGCAGCTCGCAGTCCTCCAGCGTCCATTCTGTCGTCTGTATAGGCTCCCAGGGTCCTTATATAGTAATGAGAGTGTTTCCCGGGAAACGCACAATAATGCAAATAACGAAATAAATGCAAATTTATCTTTTAAATAGTTTTTTATTATCATGTACTACCATTTTAGAGGTCAATCACTTCGCCGACTAGTCCCCTTCCAGCTCGCAGTCCTCCAGCGTCCATTCTGTCGTCTGTATAGGCTCCCAGGGTCCTTATATAGTAATGAGAGTGTTTCCCGGGAAACGCACAATAATGCAAATAACGAAATAAATCCAATTTTATCTTTTAAATAGTTTTTTATTATCATGTACTACCATTTTAGAGGTCAATCACTTCGCAGACTAGTCCCCTTGCAGCTCGCAGTCCTCCAGCGTCCATTCTGTCGTCTGTATAGGCTCCCAGGGTCCTTATGTAGTAATGAGAGCGTTTGCAGGGAAACGCACAATAATGCAAATAACGAAATAAATGCAAATTTATCTTTTAAATAGTTTTTTATTATCATGTACTAACATTTTAGAGGTCAATCACTTCGCAGACTAGTCCCCTTGCAGCTCGCAGTCCTCCAGCGTCCATTCTGTCGTCTGTATAGGCTCCCAGGGTCCTTATATAGTAATGAGAGTGTTTCCCGGGAAACGCACAATAATGCAAATAACGAAATAATTGCAAATTTATCTTTTAAATAGTTTTTATTATCATGTACTACCATTTTAGAGGTCAATCACTTCGCAGACTAGTCCCCTTGTAGCTCGCAGTCCACCAGCGTCCATTCTGTCGTCTGTATAGGCTCCCAGGGTCCTTATATAGTAATGAGAGTGTTTCCCGGGAAACGCACAATAATGCAAATAACGAAATAAATGCAAATTTATCTTTTAAATAGTTTTTTATTATCATGTACTACCATTTTAGAGGTCAATCACTTCGCAGACTAGTCCCCTTGCAGCTCGCAGTCCTCCAGCGTCCATTCTGTCGTCTGTATAGGCTCCCAGGGTCCTTATATAGTAATGAGAGTGTTTCCCGGGAAACGCACAATAATGCAAATAACGAAATAAATGCAAATTTATCTTTTAAATAGTTTTTTATTGTCATGTACTACCATTTTGGAGGTCAAACACTTCGCAGACTAGTCCCATTGCAGCTCGCAGTCCTCCAGCATCCATTCTGTCGTCTGTATGGGCTCCCAGGGACCTTATATAGTAATGAGAGTGTTTCCCGGGAAACGCACAATAATGCAAATAACGTAATAATTGCAAATTTATCTTTTAAATAGTTTTTTATTATCATGTACTACCATTTTAGAGGTCAATCACTTCGCAGACTAGTCCCCTTGCAGCTCGCAGTCCTCCAGCGTCCATTCTGTCGTCTGTATAGGCTCCCAGGGTCCTTATATAGTAATGAGAGTGTTTCCCGGGAAACGCACAATAATGCAAATAACGAAATAAATGCAAATTTATCTTTTAAATAGTTTTTTATTATCATGTACTACCATTTTAGAGGTCAATCACTTCGCAGACTAGTCCCCATGCAGCTCGCAGTCCTCCAGCGTCCATTCTGTCGTCTGTATAGGCTCCCAGGGTCCTTATATAGTAATGAGACTGTTTCCCGGGAAACGCACAATAATGCAAATAACGAAATAAATGCAAATTTATCTTTTAAATAGTTTTTTATTATCATGTACTACCATTTTAGAGGTCAATCACTTCGCAGACTAGTCCCCTTGCAGCTCGCAGTCCTCCAGCGTCCATTCTGTCGTCTGTATAGGCTCCCAGGGTCCTTATATAGTAATGCGAGTGTTTCCCGGGAAACGCACAATAATGCAAATAACGAAATAAAAGCAAATTTATCTTTTAAATAGTTTTTTATTATCATGTACTACCATTTTAGAGGTCAATCACTTCGCAGACTAGTCCCCTTGCAGCTCGCAGTCCTCCAGCGTCCATTCTGTCGTCTGTATAGGCTCCCAGGGTCCTTATATAGTAATGAGAGCGTTTGCAGGGAAACGCACAATAATGCAAATAACGAAATAAATGCAAATTTCTCTTTTTAATAGTTTTTTATTATCATGTACTACCATTTTAGAGGTCAATCACTTCGCAGACTAGTCCCCTTGCAGCTCGCAGTCCTCCAGCGTCCATTCTGTCGTCTGTATAGGCTCCCAGGGTCCTTATATAGTAATGAGAGCGTTTGCAGGGAAACGCACAATAATGCAAATAACGAAATAAATGCAAATTTTTCTTTCAAATAGTTTTTTATTATCATGTACTACCATTTTAGAGGTCAATCACTTCGCAGACTAGTCGCCAGTGCAGCTCACTGCCCTCCAGCGTCAATTCTGTCGTCTGTATAGGCTCCCAGGGTCCTTATATAGTAATGAGAGCGTTTGCAGGGAAACGCACAATAATGCAAATAACGAAATAAATGCAAATTTCTCTTTTAAATAGTTTTTTATTATCATGTACTACCATTTTAGAGGTCAATCACTTCGCAGACTAGTCCCCTTGCTGCTCGCAGTCCTCCAGCGTCCATTCTGTCGTCTGTATAGGCTCCCAGGGTCCTTATATAGTAATGAGAGTGTTTCCCGGAAACGCACAATAATGCAAATAACGAAATAATTGCAAATTTATCTTTTAAATAGTTTTTTATTATCATGTACTACCATTTTAGAGGTCAATCACTTCGCAGACTAGTCCCCTTGCATCTCGCAGTCCTCCAGCGTCCATTCTGTCGTCTGTATAGGCTCCCAGGGTCCTTATATAGTAATCAGAGTGTTTCCCGGGAAACGCACAATAATGCAAATAACGAAATAAATGCAAATTTATCTTTTAAATAGATTTTTATTATCATGTACTACCATTTTAGAGGTCAATCACTTCGCAGACTAGTCGCCTTGCAGCTCGCAGTCCTCCAGCGTCCATTCTGTCGTCTGTATAGGCTCCCAGGGTCCTTATATAGTAATGAGAGTGTTTCCCGGGAAACGCACAATAATGCAAATAACGAAATAAATGCAAATTTATCTTTTAAATAGTTTTTTATTATCATGTACTACCATTTTAGAGGTCAATCACTTCGCAGACTAGTCCCCTTGCAGCTCGCAGTCCTCCAGCGTCCATTCTGTCGTCTGTATAGGCTCCCAGGGTCCTTATATAGTAATGAGCGTGTTTCCCGGGAAAAGCACAATAATGCAAATAACGAAATAAATGCAAATTTATCTTTTAAATAGTTTTTTATTATCATGTACTACCATTTTAGAGGTCAATCACTTCGCAGACTAGTCCCCTTGCAGCTTGCAGTCCTCCAGCGTCCATTCTGTCGTCTGTATAGGCTCCCAGGGTCCTTATATAGTAATGAGAGCGTTTGCAGGGAAACGCACAATAATGCAAATAACGAAATAAAGGCAAATTTATCTTTTAAATAGTTTTTTATTATCATGTACTACCATTTTAGAGGTCAATCACTTCGCAGACTAGTCCCCTTGCAGCTCGCAGTCCTCCAGCGTCCATTCTGTCGTCTGTATAGGCTCCCAGGGTCCTTATATAGTAATGAGAGTGTTTCCCGGGAAACGCACAATAATGCAAATAACGAAATAAATGCAAATTTATCTTTTAAATAGTTTTTTATTATCATGTACTACCATTTTAGAGGTCAGCCACTTCGCAGACTAGTCCCCTTCCAGCTCGCAGTCCTCCAGCGTCCATTCTGTCGTCTGTATAGGCTCCCAGGGTCCTTATATAGTAATGAGAGTGTTTCCCGGGAAACGCACAATAATGCAAATAACGAAATAAATGCAAATTTATCTTTTAAATAGTTTTTTATTATCATGTACTACCATTTTAGAGGTCAATCACTTCGCAGACTAGTCCTCTTGCAGCTCGCAGTCCTCCAGCGTCCATTCTGTCGTCTGTATAGGCTCCCAGGGTCCTTATATAGTAATGAGAGTGTTTCCCGGGAAACGCACAATAATTCAAATAACGAAATAAATGCAAATTTATCTTTTAAATAGTTTTTTATTATCATGTAATACCATTTTAGAGGTCAATCACTTCGCAGACTAGTCCCCTTACAGCTCGCAGTCCTCCAGCGTCCATTCTGTCGTCTGTATAGGCTCCCAGGGTCCTTATATAGTAATGAGAGTGTTTCCCGGAAAACGCACAATAATGCAAATAACGAAATAAATGCAAATTTATCTTTTAAATAGGTTTTTATTATCATGTACTACCATTTTACAGGTCAATCACTTCGCAGACTAGTCCCCTTGCAGCTCGCAGTCCTCCAGCGTCCATTCTGTCGTCTGTATAGGCTCCCAGGGTCCTTATATAGTAATGAAAGCGTTTGCAGGGAAACGCACAATAATGCAAATAACGAAATAAATGCAAATTTATCTTTTAAATAGTTTTTTATTATCATGTACTACCATTTTAGAGGTCAATCACTTCGCAGACTAGTCCCCTTGCAGCTCGCAGTCCTCCAGCGTCCATTCTGTCGTCTGTATAGGCTCCCAGGGTCCTAATATAGTAATGAGAGTGTTTCCCGGGAAACGCACAATAATGCAAATAACGAAATAAATGCAAATTTATCTTTTAAATAGTTTTTTATTATCATGTAATACCATTTTAGAGGTCAATCACTTCGCAGACTAGTCCCCTTACAGCTCGCAGTCCTCCAGCGTCCATTCTGTCGTCTGTATAGGATCCCAGGGTCCTTATATAGTAATGAGAGCGTTTGCAGGGAAACGCACAATAATGCAAATAACGAAATAAATGCAAATTTATCTTTTAAATAGTTTTTTATTATCATGCACTACCATTTTAGAGGTCAATCACTTCGCAGACTAGTCCCCTTGCAGCTCGCAGTCCTCCAGCGTCCATTCTGTCGTCTGTATAGGCTCCCAGGGTCCTTATATAGTAATGAGAGCGTTTGCAGGGAAACGCACAATAATGCAAATAACGAAATAAATGCAAATTTATCTTTTAAATAGTTTTTTATTATCATGCACTACCATTTTAGAGGTCAATCACTTCGCAGACTAGTCCCCTTGCAGCTCGCAGTCCTCCAGCGTCCATTCTGTCGTCTGTATAGGCTCCCAGGGTCATTATATAGTAATGAGAGCGTTTGCAGGGTAACGCACAATAATGCAAATAACGAAATAAATGCAAATTTCACTTTTAAATAGTTTTTTTATTATCATGTACTACCATTTTAGAGGTCAATCACATTTCTGACTAGTCGCCACTGCAGCTCACTGCCCTCCAGCGTCCATTCTGTCGTCTGTATAGGTTGCCAGGGTCCTTATATAGTAATGAGAGCGTTTGCAGGGAAACGCACAATAATGCAAATAACGAAATAAATGCAAATTTATCTTTTAAATAGTTTTTTATTATCATGCACTACCATTTTAGAGGTCAATCACTTCGCAGACTAGTCCCCTTGCAGCTCGCAGTCCTCCAGCGTCCATTCTGTCGTCTGTATAGGCTCCCAGGGTCCTTATATAGTAATGAGAGCGTTTGCAGGGAAACGCACAATAATGCAAATAACGAAATAAATGCAAATTTATCTTTTAAATAGATTTTTATTATCATGTACTACCATTTTAGAGGTCAATCACTTCGCAGACTAGTCCCCTTGCAGCTCGCAGTCCTCCAGCGTCCATTCTGTCGTCTGTATAGGCTCCCAGGGTCCTTATATAGTAATGAGAGTGTTTCCCGGAAAACGCACAATAATGCAAATAACGAAATAAATGCAAATTTATCTTTTAAATAGTTTTTATTATCATGTACTACCATTTTACAGGTCAATCACTTCGCAGACTAGTCCCCTTGCAGCTCGCAGTCCTGCAGCGTCCATTCTGTCGTCTGTATAGGCTCCCAGGGTCCTTATATAGTAATGAAAGCGTTTGCAGGGAAACGCACAATAATGCAAATAACGAAATAAATGCAAATTTATCTTTTAAATAGTTTTTTATTATCATGTACTACCATTTTAGAGGTCAATCACTTCGCAGACTTGTCCCCTTGCAGCTCGCAGTCCTCCAGCGTCCATTCTGTCGTCTGTATAGGCTCCCAGGGTCCTTATATAGTAATGAGAGTGTTTCCCGGGAAACGCACAATAATGCAAATAACGAAATAAATGCAAATTTATCTTTTAAATAGTTTTTTATTATCATGTAATACCATTTTAGAGGTCAATCACTTCGCAGACTAGTCCCCTTACAGCTCGCAGTCCTCCAGCGTCCATTCTGTCGTCTGTATAGGCTCCCAGGGTCCTTATATAGTAATGAGAGCGTTTGCAGGGAAACGCACAATAATGCAAATAACGAAATAAATGCAAATTTATCTTTTAAATAGTTTTTTATTATCATGCACTACCATTTTAGAGGTCAATCACTTCGCAGACTAGTCCCCTTGCAGCTCGCAGTCCTCCAGCGTCCATTCTGTCGTCTGTATAGGCTCCCAGGGTCCTTATATAGTAATGAGAGCGTTTGCAGGGAAACGCACAATAATGCAAATAACGAAATAAATGCAAATTTATCTTTTAAATAGTTTTTTATTATCATGCACTACCATTTTAGAGGTCAATCACTTCGCAGACTAGTCCCCTTGCAGCTCGCAGTCCTCCAGCGTCCATTCTGTCGTCTGTATAGGCTCCCAGGGTCATTATATAGTAATGAGAGCGTTTGCAGGGTAACGCACAATAATGCAAATAACGAAATAAATGCAAATTTCACTTTTAAAATAGTTTTTTTATTATCATGTACTACCATTTCAGAGGTCAATCACATTTCTGACTAGTCGCCACTGCAGCTCACTGCCCTCCAGCGTCCATTCTGTCGTCTGTATAGGTTGCCAGGGTCCTTATATAGTAATGAGAGCGTTTGCAGGGAAACGCACAATAATGCAAATAACGAAATAAATGCAAATTTATCTTTTAAATAGTTTTTTATTATCATGTACTACCATATTAGAGGTCAATCACATTTCTGACTAGTCGCCACTGCAGCTCACTGCCCTCCGGCGTCCATTCTGTCCGTCTGTATAGGCTGCCAGGATCCTTATATAGTAATGAGAGCGTTTGCAGGGAAACGCACAATAATGCAAATAACGAAATAAATGCAAATTTATCTTTTAAATAGTTTTTTATTATCATGTACTACCATTTTTGTGGTCAATCACTTCGCAGACTAGTCCCCTTGCAGCTCGCAGTCCTCCAGCGTCCATTCTGTCGTCTGTATAGGCTCCCAGGGTCCTTATATAGTAATGAGAGTGTTTCCCGGGAAACGCACAATAATGCAAATAACGAAATAAATGCAAATTTATCTTTCAAATAGTTTTTTATTATCATGTACTACCATTTTAGAGGTCAATCACTTCGCAGACTAGTCGCCTTGCAGCTCGAAGTCCTCCAGCGTCCATTCTGTCGTCTTTATAGGCTCCCAGGGTCCTTATATAGTAATGAGAGCGTTTGCAGGGAAACGCACAATAATGCAAATAACGAAATAAATGCAAATTTATCTTTTAAATAGTTTTTTATTATCATGTACTACCATTTCAGAGGTCAATCACTTCGCAGAATAGTCCCCCTTGCAGCTCGCAGTCCTCCAGCGTCCATTCTGTCGTCTGTATAGGCTCCCAGGGTCCTTATATAGTAATGAGAGCGTTTGCAGGGAAACGCACAATAATGCAAATAACGAAATAAATGCAAATTTATCATTTAAATAGTTTTTTATTATCATGTACTACCATTTTAGAGGTCAATCACTTCGCAGACTAGTCCCCTTGCAGCTCGCAGTCCTCCAGCGTCCATTCTGTCGTCTGTATAGGCTCCCAGGGTCCTTATATAGTAATGAGAGCGTTTGCAGGGAAACGCACAATAATGCAAATAACGAAATAAATGCAAATTTATCTTTTAAAAAGTTTTTTATTATCATGCACTACCATTTTAGAGGTCAATCACTTCGCAGACTAGTCCCCTTGCAGCTCGCAGTCCTCCAGCGTCCATTCTGTCGTCTGTATAGGCTCCCAGGGTCCTTATATAGTAATGAGAGCGTTTGCAGGGAAACGCACAATAATGCAAATAACGAAATAAATGCAAATTTATCTTTTAAATAGTTTTTTATTATCATGCACTACCATTTTGGAGGTCAATCACTTCGCAGACTAGTCCCCTTGCAGCTCGCAGTCCTCCAGCGTCCATTCTGTCGTCTGTATAGGCTCCCAGGGTCCTTATATAGTAATGAGTGCGTTTGCAGGGAAACGCACAATAATGCAAATAACGAAATAAATGCAAATTTATCTTTTAAATAGTTTTTTATTATCATGTACTACCATTTTAGTGGTCAATCACTTCGCAGACTAGTCCCCTTGCAGCTCGCAGTCCTCCAGCGTCCATTCTGTCGTCTGTATAGGCTACCAGGGTCCTTATATAGTAATGAGAGTGTTTCCCGGGAAACGCACAATAATGCAAATAACGAAATCAATGCAAATTTATCTTTTAATTAGTTTTTTATTATCATGTAATACCATTTTAGAGGTCAATCACTTCGCAGACTAGTCCCCTTACAGCTCGCAGTCCTCCAGCGTCCATTCTGTCGTCTGTATAGGCTCCCAGGGTCCTTATATAGTAATGAGAGTGTTTCCCGGGAAGCGCACAATAATGCAAATAACGAAATAAATGCAAATTTATCTTTTAAATAGTTTTTTATTATCATGTACTACCATTTTAGAAGTCAATCACTTCGCAGACTAGTCCCCTTGCAGCTCGCAGTCCTCCAGCGTCCATTCTGTCGTCTGTATAGGCTCCCAGGGTCATTATATAGTAATGAGAGCGTTTGCAGGGAAACGCACAATAATGCAAATAACGAAATAAATGCAAATTTATCTTTTAAATAGTTTTTTATTATCATGTACTACCATTTTAGAGGTCAGTCACTTCGCAGACTAGTCCCCTTGCAGCTCGCAGTCCTCCAGCGTCCATTCTGTCGTCTGTATAGGCTCCCAGGGTCCTTATATAGTAATGAGAGTGTTTCCCGGGAAACGCACAATAATGCAAATAACGAAATAAATGCAAATTTATCTTTTAAATAGTTTTTTATTATCATGTACTACCATTTTAGAGGTCAATCACTTCGCAGACTAGTCCCCTTGCAGCTCGCAGTCCTCCAGCGTCCATTCTGTCGTCTATATAGGCTCCCAGAGTCCTTATATGGTAATGAGAGTGTTTCCCGGGAAACGCACAATAATGCAAATAACGAAATAAATGCAAATTTATATTTTAAATAGTTTTTTAATTATCATGTACTACCATTTTAGAGGTCAATCACTTCGCAGACTAGTCCCCTTGCAGCTCGCAGTCCTCCAGCGTCCATTCTGTCTTCTGCATAGGCTCCCAGAGTCCTTATATAGTAATGAGAGCGTTTTCAGGGATACGCACAATAATGCAAATAACGAAATAAATGCAAATTTATCTTTCAAATAGTTTTTTATTATCATGTACTACCATTTTAGAGGTCAATCACTTCGCAGACTAGTCGCCTTGCAGCTCGAAGTCCTCCAGCGTCCATTCTGTCGTCTTTATAGGCTCCCAGGGTCCTTATATAGTAATGAGAGCGTTTGCAGGGAAACGCACAATAATGCAAATAACGAAATAAATGCAAATTTATCTTTCAAATAGTTTTTTTATTATCATGTACTACCATTTCAGAGGTCAATCACTTCACAGACTAGTCCCCTTGCAGCTCGCAGTCCTCCAGCGTCCATTCTGTCGTCTGTATAGGCTCCCAGGGTCCTTATATAGTAATGAGAGCGTTTTCAGGGATACGCACAATAATGCAAATAACGAAATAAATGCAAATTTATCTTTCAAATAGTTTTTTATTATCATGTACTACCATTTTAGAGGTCAATCACTTCGCAGACTAGTCGCCTTGCAGCTCGAAGTCCTCCAGCGTCCATTCTGTCGTCTGTATAGGCTCCCAGGGTCCTTATATAGTAATGAGAGCGTTTGCAGGGAAACGCACAATAATGCAAATAACGAAATAAATGCAAATTTATCTTTTAAATAGATTTTTATTATCATGTACTACCATTTTAGAGGTCAATCACTTCGCAGACTAGTCCCCTTGCAGCTCGCAGTCCTCCAGCGTCCATTCTGTCGTCTGTATAGGCTCCCAGGTTCCTTATATAGTAATGAGAGTGTTTCCCGGAAAACGCACAAGAATGCAAATAACGAAATAAATGCAAATTTATCTTTTAAATAGTTTTTTATTATCATGTACTACCATTTTAGAGGTCAATCACTTCGCAGACTAGTCCCCTTGCAGCTCGCAGTCCTCCAGCGTCCATTCTGTCGTCTGTATAGGCTCCCAGGGTCCTTATATAGTAATGAGAGCGTTTGCAGGGAAACGCACAATAATGCAAATAACGAAATAAATGCAAATTTATCTTTTAAATAGTTTTCTATTATCATGTACTACCATTTTAGAGGTCAATCACTTCGCAGACTAGTCCCCTTGCAGCTCGCAGTCCTCCAGCGTCCATTCTGTCGTCTGTATAGGCTCCCAGGGTCCTTATATAGTAATGAGAGTGATTCCCGGGAAACGCACAATAATGCAAATAACGAAATAAATGCAAATTTATCTTTTAAATAGTTTTTTATTATCATGTACTACCATTTTAGAGGTCAATCACTTCGCAGACTAGTCCCCTTGCAGCTCGCAGTCCTCCAGCGTCCATTCTGTCGTCTGTATAGGCTCCCAGGGTCCTTATATAGTAATGAGAGTGTTTCCCGGGAAACGCACAATAATGCAAATAACGAAATAAATGCAAATTTATCTTTTAAATAGTGTTTTATTATCATGTACTACCATTTTAGAGGTCAATCACTTCGCAGACTAGTCCCCTTGCAGCAAGCAGTCCCTCCAGCGTCCATTCTGTCGTCTATATAGGCTCCCAGGGTCCTTATATAGTAATGAGAGTGTTTCCCCGGGAAACGCACAATAATGCAAATAACGAAATAAATGCAAATTTATCTTTTAAATAGTTTTTTATTATCATGTACTACCATTTTAGAGGTCAATCACTTCGCAGACTAGTCCCCTTGCAGCTCGCAGTCCTCCAGCGTCCATTCTGTCGTCTGTATAGGCTCCCAGAGTCCTTATATAGTAATGAGAGCGTTTGCAGGGATACGCACAATAATGCAAATAACGAAATAAATGCAAATTTATCTTTTAAATAGTTTTTTATTATCATGTACTACCATTTCAGAGGTCAATCACTTCGCAGACTAGTCCCCTTGCAGCTCGCAGTCCTCCAGCGTCCATTCTGTCGTCTGTATAGGCTCCCAGGGTCCTTATATAGTAATGAGAGCGTTTGCAGGGAAACGCACAATAATGCAAATAACGAAATAAATGCAAATTTATCTTTTAAATAGTTTTTTATTATCATGTACTACCATTTTAGAGGTCAATCACTTCGCAGACTAGTCCCCTTGCAGCTCGCAGTCCTCCAGCGTCCATTCTGTCGTCTGTATAGGCTCCCAGAGTCCTTATATAGTAATGAGAGCGTTTTCAGGGATACGCACAATAATGCAAATAACGAAATAAATGCAAATTTATCTTTCAAATAGTTTTTTATTATCATGTACTACCATTTTAGAGGTCAATCACTTCGCAGACTAGTCGCCAGTGCAGCTCACTGCCCTCCAGCGTCCATTCTGTCGTCTTTATAGGCTCCCAGGTTCCTTATATAGTAATGAGAGCGTTTGCAGGGAAACGCACAATAATGCAAATAACGAAATAAATGCAAATTTATCTTTTAAATAGTTTTTTATTATCATGTACTACCATTTCAGAGGTCAATCACTTCGCAGACTAGTCCCCTTGCAGCTCGCAGTCCTCCAGCGTCCATTCTGTCGTCTGTATAGGCTCCCAGGGTCCTTATATAGTAATGAGAGCGTTTGCAGGGAAACGCACAATAATGCAAATAACGAAATAAATGCAAATTTATCTTTTAAATAGTTTTTTATTATCATGTACTACCATTTTAGAGGTCAATCACTTCGCAGACTAGTCCCCTTGCAGCTCGCAGTCCTCCAGCGTCCATTCTGTCGTCTGTATAGGCTCCCAGAGTCCTTATATAGTAATGAGAGCGTTTTCAGGGATACGCACAATAATGCAAATAACGAAATAAATGCAAATTTATCTTTCAAATAGTTTTTTATTATCATGTACTACCATTTTAGAGGTCAATCACTTCGCAGACTAGTCGCCTTGCAGCTCGAAGTCCTCCAGCGTCCATTCTGTCGTCTTTATAGGCTCCCAGGGTCCTTATATAGTAATGAGAGCGTTTGCAGGGAAACGCACAATAATGCAAATAACGAAATAAATGCAAATTTATCTTTTAAATAGTTTTTTATTATCATGTACTACCATTTCAGAGGTCAATCACTTCACAGACTAGTCCCCTTGCAGCTCGCAGTCCTCCAGCGTCCATTCTGTCGTCTGTATAGGCTCCCAGGGTCCTTATATAGTAATGAGAGCGTTTGCAGGGAAACGCACAATAATGCAAATAACGAAATAAATGCAAATTTATCTTTTAAATAGTTTTTTATTATCATGTACTACCATTTTAGAGGTCAATCACTTCGCAGACTAGTCCCCTTGCAGCTCGCAGTCCTCCAGCGTCCATTCTGTCGTCTGTATAGGCTCCCAGGGTCCTTATATAGTAATGAGAGCGTTTGCAGGGAAACGCACAATAATGCAAATAACGAAATAAATGCAAATTTATCTTTTAAATAGATTTTTATTATCATGTACTACCATTTTAGAGGTCAATCACTTCGCAGACTAGTCCCCTTGCAGCTCGCAGTCCTCCAGCGTCCATTCTGTCGTCTGTATAGGCTCCCAGGTTCCTTATATAGTAATGAGAGTGTTTCCCGGAAAACGCACAAGAATGCAAATAACGAAATAAATGCAAATTTATCTTTTAAATAGTTTTTTATTATCATGTACTACCATTTTAGAGGTCAATCACTTCGCAGACTAGTCCCCTTGCAGCTCGCAGTCCTCCAGCGTCCATTCTGTCGTCTGTATAGGCTCCCAGGGTCCTTATATAGTAATGAGAGCGTTTGCAGGGAAACGCACAATAATGCAAATAACGAAATAAATGCAAATTTATCTTTTAAATAGTTTTCTATTATCATGTACTACCATTTTAGAGGTCAATCACTTCGCAGACTAGTCCCCTTGCAGCTCGCAGTCCTCCAGCGTCCATTCTGTCGTCTGTATAGGCTCCCAGGGTCCTTATATAGTAATGAGAGTGATTCCCGGGAAACGCACAATAATGCAAATAACGAAATAAATGCAAATTTATCTTTTAAATAGTTTTTTATTATCATGTACTACCATTTTAGAGGTCAATCACTTCGCAGACTAGTCCCCTTGCAGCTCGCAGTCCTCCAGCGTCCATTCTGTCGTCTGTATAGGCTCCCAGGGTCCTTATATAGTAATGAGAGTGTTTCCCGGGAAACGCACAATAATGCAAATAACGAAATAAATGCAAATTTATCTTTTAAATAGTGTTTTATTATCATGTACTACCATTTTAGAGGTCAATCACTTCGCAGACTAGTCCCCTTGCAGCAAGCAGTCCTCCAGCGTCCATTCTGTCGTCTATATAGGCTCCCAGGGTCCTTATATAGTAATGAGAGTGTTTCCCGGGAAACGCACAATAATGCAAATAACGAAATAAATGCAAATTTATCTTTTAAATAGTTTTTTATTATCATGTACTACCATTTTAGAGGTCAATCACTTCGCAGACTAGTCCCCTTGCAGCTCGCAGTCCTCCAGCGTCCATTCTGTCGTCTGTATAGGCTCCCAGAGTCCTTATATAGTAATGAGAGCGTTTGCAGGGATACGCCCAATAATGCAAATAACGAAATAAATGCAAATTTATCTTTTAAATAGTTTTCTATTATCATGTACTACCATTTTAGAGGTCAATCACTTCGCAGACTAGTCGCCAGTGCAGCTCACTGCCCTCCAGCGTCCATTCTGTCGTCTTTATAGGCTCCCAGGGTCCTTATATAGTAATGAGAGCGTTTGCAGGGAAACGCACAATAATGCAAATAACGAAATAAATGCAAATTTATCTTTTAAATAGTTTTTTATTATCATGTACTACCATTTCAGAGGTCAATCACTTCGCAGACTAGTCCCCTTGCAGCTCGCAGTCCTCCAGCGTCCATTCTGTCGTCTGTATAGGCTCCCAGGGTCCTTATATAGTAATGAGAGCGTTTGCAGGGAAACGCACAATAATGCAAATAACGAAATAAATGCAAATTTATCTTTTAAATAGTTTTTTATTATCATGTACTACCATTTTAGAGGTCAATCACTTCGCAGACTAGTCCCCTTGCAGCTCGCAGTCCTCCAGCATCCATTCTGTCGTCTGTATAGGCTCCCAGGGTCCTTATATAGTAATGAGAGCGTTTGCAGGGAAACGCACAATAATGCAAATAACGAAATAAATGCAAATTTATCTTTTAAATAGTTTTTTATTATCATGTACTACCATTTTAGAGGTCAATCACTTCGCAGACTAGTCCCCTTGCAGCTCGCAGTCCTCCAGCGTCCATGCTGTCGTCTGTATAGGCTCCCAGGTCCTTATATAGTAATGAGAGCGTTTGCAGGGAAACGCATAATAATGCAAATAACGAAATAAATGCAAATTTATCTTTTAAATAGATTTTTATTATCATGTACTACCATTTTAGAGGTCAATCACTTCGCAGACTAGTCCCCTTGCAGCTCGCAGTCCTCCAGCGTCCATTCTGTCGTCTGTATAGGCTCCCAGGGTCCTTATATAGTAATGAGAGTGTTTCCCGGAAAACGCACAATAATGCAAATAAGGAAATAAATGCAAATTTATCTTTTAAATAGTTTTTTAATATCATGTACTACCATTTGGATGTCAATCACTTCGCAGACTAGTCCCCTTGCAGCTCGCAGTCCTCCAGCGTCCATTCTGTCGTCTGTATAGGCTCCCAGGGTCCTTATATAGTAATGAGAGCGTTTGCAGGGAAACGCACAATAATGCAAATAACGAAATAAATGCAAATTTATCTTTTAAATAGTTTTTTATTATCATGTACTACCATTTTAGAGGTCAATCACTTCGCAGACTAGTCCCCTTGGAGCTCGCAGTCCTCCAGCGTCCATTCTGTCGTCTGTATAGGCTCCCAGGGTCCTTATATAGTAATGAGAGCGTTTGCAGGGAAACGCACAATAATGCAAATAACGAAATAAATGCAAATTTATCTTTTAAATAGTTTTTTATTATCATGTACTACCATTTTAGAGGTCAATCACTTCGCAGACTAGTCCCCTTGCAGCTCGCAGTCCTCCAGCGTCCATTCTGTCGTCTGTATAGGCTCCCAGGGTCCTTATATAGTAATGAGAGCGTTTGCAGGGAAACGCACAATAATGCAAATAACGAAATAAATGCAAATTTATCTTTTAAATAGTTTTTTATTATCATGTACTACCATTTTAGAGGTCAATCACTTCGCAGACTAGTCCCCTTGCAGCTCGCAGTCCTCCAGCGTCCATTCTGTCGTCTGTATAGGCTCCCAGGGTCCTTATATAGTAATGAGAGCGTTTGCAGGGAAACGCACAATAATGCAAATAACGAAATAAATTCAAATTTATCTTTTAAATAATTTTTTATTATCATGCACTACCATTTTAGAGGTCAATCACTTCGCAGACTAGTCCCCTTGCAGCTCGCAGTCCTCCAGCGTCCATTCTGTCGTCTGTATAGGCTCCCAGGGTCCTTATATAGTAATGAGAGCGTTTGCAGGGAAACGCACAATAATGCAAATAACGAAATAAATGCAAATTTATCTTTTAAATAGTTTTTTATTATCATGTACTACCATTTTAGAGGTCAATCACTTCGCAGACTAGTCCCCTTGCAGCTCGCAGTCCTCCAGCATCCATTCTGTCGTCTGTATAGGCCTCCAGGGTCCTTATATAGTAATGAGAGCGTTTGCAGGGAAACGCACAATAATGCAAATAACGAAATAAATGCAAATTTATCTTTTAAATAGTTTTTTATTATCATGTACTACCATTTTAGAGGTCAATCACTTCGCAGACTAGTCCCCTTGCAGCTCGCAGTCCTCCAGCGTCCATTCTGTCGTCTGTATAGGCTCCCAGGTCCTTATATAGTAATGAGAGCGTTTGCAGGGAAACGCATAATAATGCAAATAACGAAATAAATGCAAATTTATCTTTTAAATAGATTTTTATTATCATGTACTACCATTTTAGAGGTCAATCACTTCGCAGACTAGTCCCCTTGCAGCTCGCAGTCCTCCAGCGTCCATTCTGTCGTCTGTATAGGCTCCCAGGGTCCTTATATAGTAATGAGAGTGTTTCCCGGAAAACGCACAATAATGCAAATAAGGAAATAAATGCAAATTTATCTTTTAAATAGTTTTTTAATATCATGTACTACCATTTGGATGTCAATCACTTCGCAGACTAGTCCCCTTGCAGCTCGCAGTCCTCCAGCGTCCATTCTGTCGTCTCTATAGGCTCCCAGGGTCCTTATATAGTAATGAGAGCGTTTGCAGGGAAACGCACAATAATGCAAATAACGAAATAAATGCAAATTTATCTTTTAAATAGTTTTTTATTATCATGTACTACCATTTTAGAGGTCAATCACTTCGCAGACTAGTCCCCTTGCAGCTCGCAGTCCTCCAGCGTCCATTCTGTCGTCTGTATAGGCTCCCAGGGTCCTTATATAGTAATGAGAGCGTTTGCAGGGAAACGCACAATAATGCAAATAACGAAATAAATGCAAATTTATCTTTTAAATAGTTTTTTATTATCATGTACTACCATTTTAGAGGTCAATCACTTCGCAGACTAGTCCCCTTGCAGCTCGCAGTCCTCCAGCGTCCATTCTGTCGTCTGTATAGGCTCCCAGGGTCCTTATATAGTAATGAGAGCGTTTGCAGGGAAACGCACAATAATGCAAATAACGAAATAAATGCAAATTTATCTTTTAAATAGTTTTTTATTATCATGTACTACCATTTTAGAGGTCAATCACTTCGCAGACTAGTCCCCTTGCAGCTCGCAGTCCTCCAGCGTCCATTCTGTCGTCTGTATAGGCTCCCAGGGTCCTTATATAGTAATGAGAGCGTTTGCAGGGAAACGCACAATAATGCAAATAACGAAATAAATGCAAATTTATCTTTTAAATAATTTTTATTATCATGCACTACCATTTTAGAGGTCAATCACTTCGCAGACTAGTCCCCTTGCAGCTCGCAGTCCTCCAGCGTCCATTCTGTCGTCTGTATAGGCTCCCAGGGTCCTTATATAGTAATGAGAGCGTTTGCAGGGAAACGCACAATAATGCAAATAACGAAATAAATGCAAATTTATCTTTTAAATAGTTTTTTATTATCATGTACTACCATTTTAGAGGTCAATCACTTCGCAGACTAGTCCCCTTGCAGCTCGCAGTCCTCCAGCATCCATTCTGTCGTCTGTATAGGCCTCCAGGGTCCTTATATAGTAATGAGAGCGTTTGCAGGGAAACGCACAATAATGCAAATAACGAAATAAATGCAAATTTATCTTTTAAATAGTTTTTTATTATCATGTACTACCATTTTAGAGGTCAATCACTTCGCAGACTAGTCCCCTTGCAGCTCGCAGTCCTCCAGCGTCCATTCTGTCGTCTGTATAGGCTCCCAGGGTCCTTATATAGTAATGAGAGCGTTTGCAGGGAAACGCACAATAATGCAAATAACGAAATAAATGCAAATTTATCTTTTAAATAGTTTTTTATTATCATGTACTACCATTTTAGAGGTCAATCACTTCGCAGACTAGTCCCCTTGCAGCTCGCAGTCCTCCAGCGTCCATTCAGTCGTCTGTATAGGCTCCCAGGGTCCTTATATAGTAATGAGAGCGTTTGCAGGGAAACGCACAATAATGCAAATAACGAAATAAATACAAATTTATCTTTTAAATAGTTTTTTATTATCATGTACTACCATTTTAGAGGTCAATCACTTCGCAGACTAGTCCCCTTGCAGCTCGCAGTCCTCCAGCGTCCATTCTGTCGTCTGTATAGGCTCCCAGGGTCCTTATATAGTAATGAGAGCGTTTGCAGGGAAACGCACAATAATGCAAATAACGAAATAAATGCAAATTTATCTTTTAAATAGTTTTTTATTATCATGTACTACCATTTTAGAGGTCAATCACTTCGCAGACTAGTCCCCTTGCAGCTCGCAGTCCTCCAGCGTCCATTCTGTCGTCTGTATAGGCTCCCAGGGTCCTTATATAGTAATGAGAGCGTTTGCAGGGAAACGCACAATAATGCAAATAACGAAATAAATGCAAATTTATCTTTTAAATAGTTTTTTATTATCATGTACTACCATTATAGAGGTCAATCACTTCGCAGACTAGTCCCCTTGCAGCTCGCAGTCCTCCAGCGTCCATTCTGTCGTCTGTATAGGCTCCCAGGGTCCTTATATAGTAATGAGAGTGTTTCCCGGGAAACGCACAATAATGCAAATAACGAAATAAATGCAAATTTATCTTTTAAATAGTTTTTTATTATCATGTACTACCATTTTTGAGGTCAATCACTTCGCAGACTAGTCCCCTTGCAGCTCGCAGTCCTCCAGCGTCCATTCTGTCGTCTGTATAGGCTCCCAGGGTCCTTATATAGTAATGAGAGTGTTTCCCGGGAAACGCACAATAATGCAAATAACGAAATAAATGCAAATTTATCTTTTAAATAGTTTTTTATTATCATGTACTACCATTTTAGAGGTCAATCACTTCGCAGACTAGTCGCCTTGCAGCTCGCAGTCCTCCAGCGTCCATTCTGTCGTCTGTAAAGGCTCCCAGGGTCCTTATATAGTAATGAGAGTGTTTCCCGGGAAACGCACAATAATGCAAATAACGAAATAAATGCAAATTTATCTTTTAAATAGTTTTTTATTATCATGTACTACCATTTTAGAGGTCAATCACTTCGCAGACTAGTCCCCTTGCAGCTCGCAGTCCTCCAGCGTCCATTCTGTCGTCTGTATAGGCTCCCAGGGTCCTTATATAGTAATGAGAGCGTTTGCAGGGAAACGCACAATAATGCAAATAACGAAATAAATGCAAATTTATCTTTTAAATAGTTTTTTATTATCATGTACTACCATTTTAGAGGTCAATCACTTCGCAGACTAGTCCCCTTGCAGCTCGCAGTCCTCCAGCGTCCATTCTGTCGTCTGTATAGGCTCCCAGGGTCCTTAAATAGTAATGAGAGCGTTTGCAGGGAAACGCACAATAATGCAAATAACGAAATAAATGCAAATTTATCTTTTAAATAGTTTTTTATTATCATGTTCTACCATTTTAGAGGTCAATCACTTCGCAGACTAGTCCCCTTGCAGCTCGCAGTCCTCCAGCGTCCATTCTGTCGTCTGTATAGGCTCCCAGGGTCCTTATATAGTAATGAGAGTGTTTCCCGGGAAACGCACAATAATTCAAATAACGAAATAAATGCAAATTTATCTTTTAAATAGTTTTTTATTATCATGTACTACCATTTCAGAGGTCAATCACTTCGCAGACTAGTCCCCTTGCAGCTCGCAGTCCTCCAGCGTCCATTCTGTCGTCTGTATAGGCTCCCAGGGTCCTTATATAGTAATGAGAGCCTTTGCAGGGAAACGCACAATAATGCAAATAACGAAATAAATGCAAATTTATCTTTTAAATAGTTTTTTATTATCATGTACTACCCGCAGACTAGTCGCCTTGCAGCTCGCAGTCCTCCAGCGTCCATTCTGTCGTCTGTATAGGCTCCCAGGGTCCTTATATAGTAATGAGAGCGTTTGCAGGGAAACGCACAATAATGCAAATAACGAAATAAATGCAAATTTATCTTTTAAATAGTTTTTTATTATCATGTACTACCATTTTAGAGGTCAATCACTTCGCAGACTAGTCGCCTTGCAGCTCGCAGTCCTCCAGCGTCCATTCTGTCGTCTGTATAGGCTCCCAGGGTCCTTATATAGTAATGAGAGCGTTTGCAGGGAAACGCACAATAATGCAAATAACGAAATAAATGCAAATTTATCTTTTAAATAGTTTTTTTATTATCATGTACTACCATTTTAGAGGTCAATCACTTCGCAGACTAGTCCCCTTGCAGCTCGCAGTCCTCCAGCGTCCATTCTGTCGTCTGTATAGGCTCCCAGGGTCCTTATATAGTAATGAGAGCGTTTGCAGGGAAACGCACAATAATGCAAATAACGAAATAAATGCAAATTTATCTTTTAAATAGTTTTTTATTATCATGTACTACCATTTTAGAGGTCAATCACTTCGCAGACTAGTCGCCTTGCAGCTCGCAGTCTTCCAGCGTCCATTCTGTCGTCTGTATAGGCTCCCAGGGTCCTTATATAGTAATGAGAGTGTTTCCCGGGAAACGCACAATAATGCAAATAACGAAATAAATGCAAATTTATCTTTTAAATAGTTTTTTATTATCATGTACTACCATTTTACAGGTCAATCACTTCGCAGACTAGTCGCCTTGCTGCTCGCAGTCCTCCAGCGTCCATTCTGTCGTCTGTATATGCTCCCAGGGTCCTTATATAGTAATGAGAGCGTTTACAGGGACACGCACAATAATGCAAATAACGAAATGAATGCAAATTTATCTTTTAAATAGTTTTTTATTATCATGTACTACCATTTTAGAGGTCAATCACTTCGCAGACTAGTCCCCTTGCAGCTCGCAGTCCTCCAGCGTCCATTCTGTCGTCTGTATAGGCTCCCAGGGTCCTTATATAGTAATGAGAGCGTTTGCAGGGAAACGCACAATAATGCAAATAACGAAATAAATGCAAATTTATCTTTTAAATAGTTTTTTATTATCATGTACTACCATTTTAGAGGTCAATCACTTCGCAGACTAGTCCCCTTGCAGCTCGCAGTCCTCCAGCGTCCATTCTGTCGTCTGTATAGGCTCCCAGGGTCCTTATATAGTAATGAGAGTGTTTCCCGGGAATCGCACAATAATGCAAATAACGAAATAAATGCAAATTTATCTTTTAAATAGTTTTTTATTATCATGTACTACCATTTTAGAGGTCAATCACTTCGCAGACTAGTCCCCTTGCAGCTCGCAGTCCTCCAGCGTCCATTCTGTCGTCTGTATAGGCTCCCAGGGTCCTTATATAGTAATGAGAGCGTTTACAGGGACACGCACAATAATGCAAATAACGAAATGAATGCAAATTTATCTTTTAAATAGTTTTTTTATTATCATGTACTACCATTTTAGAGGTCAATCACTTCGCAGACTAGTCCCCTTGCAGCTCGCAGTCCTCCAGCGTCCATTCTGTCGTCTGTATAGGCTCCCAGGGTCCTTATATAGTAATGAGAGCGTTTGCAGGGAAACGCACAATAATGCAAATAACGAAATAAATGAAAATTTATCTTTTAAATAGTTTTTTATTATCATGTACTACCATTTTAGAGGTCAATCACTTCGCAGACTAGTCGCCTTGCAGCTCGCAGTCCTCCAGCGTCCATTCTGTCGTCTGTATAGGCTCCCAGGGTCCTTATATAGTAATGAGAGCGTTTGCAGGGAAACGCACAATAATGCAAATAACGAAATAAATGCAAATTTATCTTTTAAATAGTTTTTTATTATCATGTACTACCATTTTAGAGGTCAATCACTTCGCAGACTAGTCCCCTTGCAGCTCGCAGTCCTCCAGCGTCCATTCTGTCGTCTGTATAGGCTCCCAGGGTCCTTATATAGTAATGAGAGCGTTTGCAGGGAAACGCACAATAATGCAAATAACGAAATAAATGCAAATTTATCTTTTAAATAGTTTTTTATTATCATGTACTACCATTTTAGAGGTCAATCACTTCGCAGACTAGTCCCCTTGCAGCTCGCAGTCCTCCAGCGTCCATTCTGTCGTCTGTATAGGCTCCCAGGGTCCTTATATAGTAATGAGAGCGTTTGCAGGGAAACGCACAATAATGCAAATAACGAAATAAATGCAAATTTATCTTTTAAATAGTTTTTTATTATCATGTACTACCATTTTAGAGGTCAATCACTTCGCAGACTAGTCGCCTTGCAGCTCGCAGTCCTCCAGCGTCCATTCTGTCGTCTGTATAGGCTCCCAGGGTCCTTATATAGTAATGAGAGTGTTTCCCGGGAAACGCACAATAATGCAAATAACGAAATAAATGCAAATTTATCTTTTAAATAGTTTTTTATTATCATGTACTACCATTTTAGAGGTCAATCACTTCGCAGACTAGTCCCCTTGCAGCTCGCAGTCCTCCAGCGTCCATTCTGTCGTCTGTATAGGCTCCCAGGGTCCTTATATAGTAATGAGAGCGTTTGCAGGGAAACGCACAATAATGCAAATAACGAAATAAATGCAAATTTATCTTTTAAATAGTTTTTTATTATCATGTACTACCATTTTAGAGGTCAATCACTTCGCAGACTAGTCCCCTTGCAGCTCGCAGTCCTCCAGCGTCCATTCTGTCGTCTGTATAGGCTCCCAGGGTCCCTATATAGTAATTAGAGCGTTTCCAGGGAAACGCACAGTAATGCAAATAACGAAATAAATGCAAATTTATCTTTTAAATAGTTTTTTATTATCATGTACTACCATTTTAGAGGTCAATCACTTCGCAGACTAGTCCCCTTGCAGCTCGCAGTCCTCCAGCGTCCATTCTGTCGTCTGTATAGGCTCCCAGGGTCCTTATATAGTAATGAGAGCGTTTGCAGGGAAACGCACAATAATGCAAATAACGAAATAAATGCAAATTTATCTTTTAAATAGTTTTTTATTATCATGTACTACCATTTTAGAGGTCAATCACTTCGCAGACTAGTCGCCTTGCAGCTCGCAGTCCTCCAGCGTCCATTCTGTCGTCTGTATAGGCTCCCAGGGTCCTTATATAGTAATGAGAGTGTTTCCCGGGAATCGCACAATAATGCAAATAACGAAATAAATGCAAATTTATCTTTTAAATAGTTTTTTATTATCATGTACTACCATTTTAGAGGTCAATCACTTCGCAGACTAGTCCCCTTGCAGCTCGCAGTCCTCCAGCGTCCATTCTGTCGTCTGTATAGGCTCCCAGGGTCCTTATATAGTAATGAGAGCGTTTACAGGGACACGCACAATAATGCAAATAACGAAATGAATGCAAATTTATCTTTTAAATAGTTTTTTATTATCATGTACTACCATTTTAGAGGTCAATCACTTCGCAGACTAGTCCCCTTGCAGCTCGCAGTCCTCCAGCGTCCATTCTGTCGTCTGTATAGGCTCCCAGGGTCCTTATATAGTAATGAGAGCGTTTGCAGGGAAACGCACAATAATGCAAATAACGAAATAAATGAAAATTTATCTTTTAAATAGTTTTTTATTATCATGTACTACCATTTTAGAGGTCAATCACTTCGCAGACTAGTCGCCTTGCAGCTCGCAGTCCTCCAGCGTCCATTCTGTCGTCTGTATAGGCTCCCAGGGTCCTTATATAGTAATGAGAGCGTTTGCAGGGAAACGCACAATAATGCAAATAACGAAATAAATGCAAATTTATCTTTTAAATAGTTTTTTATTATCATGTACTACCATTTTAGAGGGCAATCACTTCGCAGACTAGTCCCCTTGCAGCTCGCAGTCCTCCAGCGTCCATTCTGTCGTCTGTATAGGCTCCCAGGGTCCTTATATAGTAATGAGAGCGTTTGCAGGGAAACGCACAATAATGCAAATAACGAAATAAATGCAAATTTATCTTTTAAATAGTTTTTTATTATCATGTACTACCATTTTAGAGGTCAATCACTTCGCAGACTAGTCGCCTTGCTGCTCGCAGTCCTCCAGCGTCCATTCTGTCGTCTGTATAGGCTCCCAGGGTCCTTATATAGTAATGAGAGCGTTTACAGGGACACGCACAATAATGCAAATAACGAAATGAATGCAAATTTATCTTTTAAATAGTTTTTTATTATCATGTACTACCATTTTAGAGGTCAATCACTTCGCAGACTAGTCCCCTTGCAGCTCGCAGTCCTCCAGCGTCCATTCTGTCGTCTGTATAGGCTCCCAGGGTCCTTATATAGTAATGAGAGCGTTTGCAGGGAAACGCACAATAATGCAAATAACGAAATAAATGCAAATTTATCTTTTAAATAGTTTTTTATTATCATGTACTACCATTTTAGAGGTCAATCACTTCGCAGACTAGTCGCCTTGCAGCTCGCAGTCCTCCAGCGTCCATTCTGTCGTCTGTATAGGCTCCCAGGGTCCTTATATAGTAATGAGAGCGTTTGCAGGGAAACGCACAATAATGCAAATAACGAAATAAATGCAAATTTATCTTTTAAATAGTTTTTTATTATCATGTACTACCATTTTAGAGGTCAATCACTTCGCAGACTAGTCGCCTTGCAGCTCGCAGTCCTCCAGCGTCCATTCTGTCGTCTGTATAGGCTCCCAGGGTCCTTATATAGTAATGAGAGCGTTTGCAGGGAAACGCACAATAATGCAAATAACGAAATAAATGCAAATTTATCTTTTAAATAGTTTTTTATTATCATGTACTACCATTTTAGAGGTCAATCACTTCGCAGACTAGTCCCCTTGCAGCTCGCAGTCCTCCAGCGTCCATTCTGTCGTCTGTATAGGCTCCCAGGGTCCTTATATAGTAATGAGAGCGTTTGCAGGGAAACGCACAATAATGCAAATAACGAAATAAATGCAAATTTATCTTTTAAATAGTTTTTTATTATCATGTACTACCATTTTAGAGGTCAATCACTTCGCAGACTAGTCGCCTTGCAGCTCGCAGTCTTCCAGCGTCCATTCTGTCGTCTGTATAGGCTCCCAGGGTCCTTATATAGTAATGAGAGTGTTTCCCGGGAAACGCACAATAATGCAAATAACGAAATAAATGCAAATTTATCTTTTAAATAGTTTTTTATTATCATGTACTACCATTTTAGAGGTCAATCACTTCGCAGACTAGTCGCCTTGCTGCTCGCAGTCCTCCAGCGTCCATTCTGTCGTCTGTATATGCTCCCAGGGTCCTTATATAGTAATGAGAGCGTTTACAGGGACACGCACAATAATGCAAATAACGAAATGAATGCAAATTTATCTTTTAAATAGTTTTTTATTATCATGTACTACCATTTTAGAGGTCAATCACTTCGCAGACTAGTCCCCTTGCAGCTCGCAGTCCTCCAGCGTCCATTCTGTCGTCTGTATAGGCTCCCAGGGTCCTTATATAGTAATGAGAGCGTTTGCAGGGAAACGCACAATAATGCAAATAACGAAATAAATGCAAATTTATCTTTTAAATAGTTTTTTATTATCATGTACTACCATTTTAGAGGTCAATCACTTCGCAGACTAGTCGCCTTGCAGCTCGCAGTCCTCCAGCGTCCATTCTGTCGTCTGTATAGGCTCCCAGGGTCCTTATATAGTAATGAGAGCGTTTGCAGGGAAACGCACAATAATGCAAATAACGAAATAAATGCAAATTTATCTTTTAAATAGTTTTTTATTATCATGTACTACCATTTTAGAGGTCAATCACTTCGCAGACTAGTCGCCTTGCAGCTCGCAGTCCTCCAGCGTCCATTCTGTCGTCTGTATAGGCTCCCAGGGTCCTTATATAGTAATGAGAGCGTTTGCAGGGAAACGCACAATAATGCAAATAACGAAATAAATGCAAATTTATCTTTTAAATAGTTTTTTATTATCATGTACTACCATTTTAGAGGTCAATCACTTCGCAGACTAGTCGCCTTGCAGCTCGCAGTCTTCCAGCGTCCATTCTGTCGTCTGTATAGGCTCCGAGGGTCCTTATATATTAATGAGAGTGTTTCCCGGGAAACGCACAATAATGCAAATAACGAAATAAATGCAAATTTATCTTTTAAATAGTTTTTTATTATCATGTACTACCATTTTAGAGGTCAATCACTTCGCAGACTAGTCCCCTTGCAGCTCGCAGTCCTCCAGCGTCCATTCTGTCGTCTGTATAGGCTCCCAGGGTCCTTATATTGTAATGAGAGCGATTGCAGGGAAACGCACAATAATGCAAATAACGAAATAAATGCAAATTTATCTTTTAAATAGTTTTTTATTATCATGTACTACCATTTTAGAGGTCAATCACTTCGCAGACTAGTCGCCTTGCAGCTCGCAGTCCTCCAGCGTCCATTCTGTCGTCTGTATAGGCTCCCAGGGTCCTTATATAGTAATGAGAGCGTTTGCAGGGAAACGCACAATAATGCAAATAACGAAATAAATGCAAATTTATCTTTTAAATAGTTTTTTATTATCATGTACTACCATTTTAGAGGTCAATCACTTCGCAGACTAGTCGCCTTGCAGCTCGCAGTCCTCCAGCGTCCATTCTGTCGTCTGTATAGGCTCCCAGGGTCCTTATACAGTAATGAGAGTGTTTCCCGTGAAACGCACAATAATGCAAATAACGAAATAAATGCAAATTTATCTTTTAAATAATTTTTTATTATCATGTACTACCATTTTAGAGGTCAATCACTTCGCAGACTAGTCGCCTTGCAGCTCGCAGTCCTCCAGCGTCCATTCTGTCGTCTGTATAGGCTCCCAGGGTCCTTATATAGTAATGAGAGCGTTTGCAGGGAAACGCACAATAATGCAAATAACGAAATAAATGCAAATTTGTCTTTTAAATAGTTTTTTATTATCATGTACTACCATTTTAGAGGTCAATCACTTCGCAGACTAGTCGCCTTGCAGCTCACAGTCCTCCAGCGTCCATTCTGTCGTCTGTATAGGCTCCCAGGGTCCTTATATAGTAATGAGAGCGTTTGCAGGGAAACGCACAATAATGCAAATAACGAAATAAATGCAAATTTATCTTTTAAATAGTTTTTTATTATCATGTACTACCATTTTAGAGGTCAATCACTTCGCAGACTAGTCGCCTTGCAGCTCGCAGTAATCCAGCGTCCATTCTGTCGTCTGTATAGGCTCCCAGGGTCCTTATATAGTAATGAGAGCGTTTGCAGGGAAACGCACAATAATGCAAATAACGAAATAAATGCAAATTTATCTTTTAAATAGTTTTTTATTATCATGTACTACCATTTTAGAGGTCAATCACTTCGCAGACTAGTCCCCTTGCAGCTCGCAGTCCTCCAGCGTCCATTATGTCGTCTGTATAGGCTCCCAGGGTCCCTATATAGTAATGAGAGCGTTTCCAGGGAAACGCACAGTAATGCAAATAACGAAATAAATGCAAATTTATCTTTTAAATAGTTTTTTATTATCATGTACTACCATTTTAGAGGTCAATCACTTCGCAGACTAGTCGCCTTGCAGCTCGCAGTCCTCCAGCGTCCATTCTGTCGTCTGTATAGGCTCCCAGGGTCCTTATATAGTAATGAGAGCGTTTGCGGGGAAACGCACAATAATGCAAATAACGAAATAAATGCAAATTTATCTTTTAAATAGTTTTTTATTATCATGTACTACATTTTAGAGGTCAATCACTTCGCAGACTAGTCGCCTTGCAGCTCGCAGTCCTCCAGCGTCCATACTGTCGTCTGTATAGGCTCCCAGGGTCCTTATATAGTAATGAGAGTTTTTCCCGGGAAACGCACAATAATGCAAATAACGAAATAAATGCAAATTTATCTTTTAAATAGTTTTTTATTATCATGTACTACCATTTTAGAGGTCAATCACTTCGCAGACTAGTCGCCTTGCAGCTCCCAGTCCTCCAGCGTCCATTCTGTCGTCTGTATAGGCTCCCAGGGTCCTTATATAGTAATGAGAGCGTTTTCAGGGAAACGGACAATAATGCAAATAACGAAATAAATGCAAATTTATCTTTTAAATAGTTTTTTATTATCATGTACTACCATTTTAGAGGTCAATCACTTCGCAGACTAGTCCCCTTGCAGCTCGCAGTCCTCCAGCGTCCATTCTGTCGTCTGTATAGGCTCCCAGGGTCCTTATATAGTAATGAGAGCGTTTGCAAGGAAACGCACAATAATGCAAATAACGAAATAAATGCAAATTTATCTTTTAAATAGTTTTTTATTATCATGTACTACCATTTTAGAGGTCAATCACTTCGCAGACTAGTCCCCTTGCAGCTCGCAGTCCTCCAGCGTCCATTCTGTCGTCTGTATAGGCTCCCAGGGTCCTTATATAGTAATGAGAGCGTTTGCAGGGAAACGCACAATAATGCAAATAACGAAATAAATGCAAATTTATCTTTTAAATAGTTTTTTATTATCATGTACTACCATTTTAGAGGTCAATCACTTCGCAGACTAGTCGCCTTGCAGCTCGCAGTCCTCCAGCGTCCATTCTGTCGTCTGTATAGGCTCCCAGGGTCCTTATATAGTAATGAGAGTGTTTCCCGGGAATCGCACAATAATGCAAATAACGAAATAAATGCAAATTTATCTTTTAAATAGTTTTTTATTATCATGTACTACCATTTTAGAGGTCAATCACTTCGCAGACTAGTCCCCTTGCAGCTCGCAGTCCTCCAGCGTCCATTCTGTCGTCTGTATAGGCTCCCAGGGTCCTTATATAGTAATGAGAGCGTTTACAGGGACACGCACAATAATGCAAATAACGAAATGAATGCAAATTTATCTTTTAAATAGTTTTTTATTATCATGTACTACCATTTTAGAGGTCAATCACTTCGCAGACTAGTCCCCTTGCAGCTCGCAGTCCTCCAGCGTCCATTCTGTCGTCTGTATAGGCTCCCAGGGTCCTTATATAGTAATGAGAGCGTTTGCAGGGAAACGCACAATAATGCAAATAACGAAATAAATGCAAATTTATCTTTTAAATAGTTTTTTATTATCATGTACTACCATTTTAGAGGTCAATCACTTCGCAGACTAGTCGCCTTGCAGCTCGCAGTCCTCCAGCGTCCATTCTGTCGTCTGTATAGGCTCCCAGGGTCCTTATATAGTAATGAGAGTGTTTCCCGGGAAACGCACAATAATGCAAATAACGAAATAAATGCAAATTTATCTTTTAAATAGTTTTTTATTATCATGTACTACCATTTTAGAGGTCAATCACTTCGCAGACTAGTCCCCTTGCAGCTCGCAGTCCTCCAGCGTCCATTCTGTCGTCTGTATAGGCTCCCAGGGTCCTTATATAGTAATGAGAGCGTTTACAGGGACACGCACAATAATGCAAATAACGAAATGAATGCAAAATTATCTTTTAAATAGTTCTTTATTATCATGTACTACCATTTTAGAGGTCAATCACTTCGCAGACTAGTCCCCTTGCAGCTCGCAGTCCTCCAGCGTCCATTCTGTCGTCTGTATAGGCTCCCAGGGTCCTTATATAGTAATGAGAGCGTTTGCAGGGAAACGCACAATAATGCAAATAACGAAATAAATGCAAATTTATCTTTTAAATAGTTTTTTATTATCATGTACTACCATTTTAGAGGTCAATCACTTCGCAGACTAGTCGCCTTGCAGCTCGCAGTCCTCCAGCGTCCATTCTGTCGTCTGTATAGGCTCCCAGGGTCCTTATATAGTAATGAGAGCGTTTGCAGGGAAACGCACAATAATGCAAATAACGAAATAAATGCAAATTTATCTTTTAAATAGTTTTTTATTATCATGTACTACCATTTTAGAGGTCAATCACTTCGCAGACTAGTCGCCTTGCAGCTCGCAGTCTTCCAGCGTCCATTCTGTCGTCTGTATAGGCTCCGAGGGTCCTTATATATTAATGAGAGTGTTTCCCGGGAAACGCACAATAATGCAAATAACGAAATAACGAAATAAATTTAAATTTATCTTTTAAATAGTTTTTTATTATCATGTACTACCATTTTAGAGGTCAATCACTTCGCAGACTAGTCCCCTTGCAGCTCGCAGTCCTCCAGCGTCCATTCTGTCGTCTGTATAGGCTCCCAGGGTCCTTATATTGTAATGAGAGCGTTTGCAGGGAAACGCACAATAATGCAAATAACGAAATAAATGCAAATTTATCTTTTAAATAGTTTTTTATTATCATGTACTACCATTTTAGAGGTCAATCACTTCGCAGACTAGTCGCCTTGCAGCTCGCAGTCCTCCAGCGTCCATTCTGTCGTCTGTATAGGCTCCCAGGGTCCTTATATAGTAATGAGAGCGTTTGCAGGGAAACGCACAATAATGCAAATAACGAAATAAATGCAAATTTATCTTTTAAATAGTTTTTTATTATCATGTACTACCATTTTAGAGGTCAATCACTTCGCAGACTAGTCGCCTTGCAGCTCGCAGTCCTCCAGCGTCCATTCTGTCGTCTGTATAGGCTCCCAGGGTCCTTATATAGTAATGAGAGTGTTTCCCGGGAAACGCACAATAATGCAAATAACGAAATAAATGCAAATTTATCTTTTAAATAGTTTTTTATTATCATGTACTACCATTTTAGAGGTCAATCACTTCGCAGACTAGTCGCCTTGCAGCTCGCAGTCCTCCAGCGTCCATTCTGTCGTCTGTATAGGCTCCCAGGGTCCTTATATAGTAATGAGAGCGTTTGCAGGGAAACGCACAATAATGCAAATAACGAAATAAATGCAAATTTATCTTTTAAATAGTTTTTTATTATCATGTACTACCATTTTAGAGGTCAATCACTTCGCAGACTAGTCGCCTTGCAGCTCACACTCCTCCAGCGTCCATTCTGTCGTCTGTATAGGCTCCCAGGGTCCTTATATAGTAATGAGAGCGTTTACAGGGACACGCACAATAATGCAAATAACGAAATAAATGCAAATTTATCTTTTAAATAGTTTTTTATTATCATGTACTACCATTTTAGAGGTCAATCACTTCGCAGACTAGTCCCCTTGCAGCTCGCAGTCCTCCAGCGTCCATTCTGTCGTCTGTATAGGCTCCCAGGGTCCTTATATAGTAATGAGAGCGTTTGCAGGGAAACGCACAATAATGCAAATAACGAAATAAATGAAAATTTATCTTTTAAATAGTTTTTTATTATCATGTACTACCATTTTAGAGGTCAATCACTTCGCAGACTAGTCGCCTTGCAGCTCGCAGTCCTCCAGCGTCCATTCTGTCGTCTGTATAGGCTCCCAGGGTCTTTATATAGTAATGAGAGCGTTTGCAGGGAAACGCACAATAATGCAAATAACGAAATAAATGCAAATTTATCTTTTAAATAGTTTTTTATTATCATGTACTACCATTTTAGAGGTCAATCACTTCGCAGACTAGTCCCCTTGCAGCTCGCAGTCCTCCAGCGTCCATTCTGTCGTCTGTATAGGCTCCCAGGGTCCTTATATAGTAATGAGAGCGTTTGCAGGGAAACGCACAATAATGCAAATAACGAAATAAATGCAAATTAATCTTTTAAATAGTTTTTTATTATCATGTACTACCATTTTAGAGGTCAATCACTTCGCAGACTAGTCCCCTTGCAGCTCGCAGTCCTCCAGCGTCCATTCTGTCGTCTGTATAGGCTCCCAGGGTCCTTATATAGTAATGAGAGCGTTTGCAGGGAAACGCACAATAATGCAAATAACGAAATAAATGCAAATTTATCTTTTAAATAGTTTTTTATTATCATGTACTACCATTTTAGAGGTCAATCACTTCGCAGACTAGTCGCCTTGCAGCTCGCAGTCCTCCAGCGTCCATTCTGTCGTCTGTATAGGCTCCCAGGGTCCTTATATAGTAATGAGAGCGTTTGCAGGGAAACGCACAATAATGCAAATAACGAAATAAATGCAAATTTATCTTTTAAATAGTTTTTTATTATCATGTACTACCATTTTAGAGGTCAATCACTTCGCAGACTAGTCCCCTTGCAGCTCGCAGTCCTCCAGCGTCCATTCTGTCGTCTGTATAGGCTCTCAGGGTCCTTATATAGTAATGAGAGCGTTTACAGGGACACGCACAATAATGCAAATAACGAAATGAATGCAAATTTATCTTTTAAATAGTTTTTTATTATCATGTACTACCATTTTAGAGGTCAATCACTTCGCAGACTAGTCCCCTTGCAGCTCGCAGTCCTCCAGCGTCCATTCTGTCGTCTGTATAGGCTCCCAGGGTCCTTATATAGTAATGAGAGCGTTTGCAGGGAAACGCACAATAATGCAAATAACGAAATAAATGCAAATTTATCTTATAAATAGTTTTTTATTATCATGTACTACCATTTTAGAGGTCAATCACTTCGCAGACTAGTCGCCTTGCAGCTCGCAGTCCTCCAGCGTCCATTCTGTCGTCTGTATAGGCTCCCAGGGTCCTTATAAAGTAATGAGAGCGTTTGCAGGGAAACGCACAATAATGCAAATAACGAAATAAATGCAAATTTATCTTTTAAATAGTTTTTTTATTATCATGTACTACCATTTTAGAGGTCAATCACTTCGCAGACTAGTCCCCTTGCAGCTCGCAGTCCTCCAGCGTCCATTCTGTCGTCTGTATATGCTCCCAGGGTCCTTATATAGTAATGAGAGCGTTTGCAGGGAAACGCACAATAATGCAAATAACGAAATAAATGCAAATTTATCTTTTAAATAGTTTTTTATTATCATGTACTACCATTTTAGAGGTCAATCACTTCGCAGACTAGTCGCCTTGCAGCTCGCAGTCCTCCAGCGTCCATTCTGTCGTCTGTATAGGCTCCCAGGGTCCTTATATAGTAATGAGAGCGTTTGCAGGGAAACGCACAATAATGCAAATAACGAAATAAATGCAAATTTATCTTTTAAATAGTTTTTTATTATCATGTACTACCATTTTAGAGGTCAATCACTTCGCAGACTAGTCGCCTTGCAGCTCGCAGTCTTCCAGCGTCCATTCTGTCGTCTGTATAGGCTCCGAGGGTCCTTATATATTAATGAGAGTGTTTCCCGGGAAACGCACAATAATGCAAATAACGAAATAAATGCAAATTTATCTTTTAAATAGTTTTTTATTATCATGTACCACCATTTTAGAGGTCAATCACTTCGCAGACTAGTCCCCTTGCAGCTCGCAGTCCTCCAGCGTCCATTCTGTCGTCTGTATAGGCTCCCAGGGTCCTTATATAGTAATGAGAGCGTTTGCAGGGAAACGCACAATAATGCAAATAACGAAATAAATGCAAATTTATCTTTTAAATAGTTTTTTATTATCATGTACTACCATTTTAGAGGTCAATCACTTCGCAGACTAGTCGCCTTGCAGCTCGCAGTCCTCCAGCGTCCATTCTGTCGTCTGTATAGGCTCCCAGGGTCCTTATATAGTAATGAGAGCGTTTGCAGGGAAACGCACAATAATGCAAATAACGAAATAAATGCAAATTTATCTTTTAAATAGTTTTTTATTATCATGTACTACCATTTTAGAGGTCAATCACTTCGCAGACTAGTCGCCTTGCAGCTCGCAGTCCTCCAGCGTCCATTCTGTCGTCTGTATAGGCTCCCAGGGTCCTTATATAGTAATGAGAGTGTTTCCCGGGAAACGCACAATAATGCAAATAACGAAATAAATGCAAATTTATCTTTTAAATAGTTTTTTATTATCATGTACTACCATTTTAGAGGTCAATCACTTCGCAGACTAGTCGCCTTGCAGCTCGCAGTCCTCCAGCGTCCATTCTGTCGTCTGTATAGGCTCCCAGGGTCCTTATATAGTAATGAGAGCGTTTGCAGGGAAACGCACAATAATGCAAATAACGAAATAAATGCAAATTTATCTTTTAAATAGTTTTTTATTATCATGTACTACCATTTTAGAGGTCAATCACTTCGCAGACTAGTCGCCTTGCAGCTCACACTCCTCCAGCGTCCATTCTGTCGTCTGTATAGGCTCCCAGGGTCCTTATATAGTAATGAGAGCGTTTGCAGGGAAACGCACAATAATGCTAATAACGAAATAAATGCAAATTTATCTTTTAAATAGTTTTTTATTAACATGTACTACCATTTTAGAGGTCCATCACTTCGCAGACTAGTCCCCTTGCAGCTCGCAGTCCTCCAGCGTCCATTCTGTCGTCTGTATAGGCTCCCAGGGTCCTTACATAGTAATGGGAGCGTTTGCAGGGAAACGCACAATAATGTAAATAACGAAATAAATGCAAATTTATCTTTTAAATAGTTTTTTATTATCATGTGCTACCATTTTAGAGGTCAATCACTTCGCAGACTAGTCGCCTTGCAGCTCGCAGTCCTCCAGCGTCCATTCTGTCGTCTGTATAGGCTCCCAGGGTCCTTATATAGTAATGAGAGCGTTTGCAGGGAAACGCACAATAATGCAAATGACGAAATAAATGCAAATTTATCTTTTAAATAGTTTTTTATTATCATGTACTACCATTTTAGAGGTCAATCACTTCGCAGACTAGTCGCCTTGTAGCTCGCAGTCCTCCAGCGTCCATTCTGTCGTCTGTATAGGCTCCCAGGGTCCTTATACAGTAATGAGAGTGTTTCCCGGGAAACGCACAATAATGCAAATAACGAAATAAATGCAAATTTATCTTTTAAATAGTTTTTTATTATCATGTACTACCATTTTAGAGGTCAATCACTTCGCAGACTAGTCGCCTTGCAGCTCGCAGTCCTCCAGCGTCCATTCTGTCGTCTGTATAGGCTCCCAGGGTCCTTATATAGTAATGAGAGCGTTTGCAGGGAAACGCACAATAATGCAAATAACGAAATAAATGCAAATTTATTTTTTAAATAGTTTTATATCATCATGTACTACCATTTTAGAGGTCAATCACTTCGCAGACTAGTCGCCTTGCAGTTCGCAGTCCTCCAGCGTCCATTCTGTCGTCTGTATAGGCTCCCAGGGTCCTTATACAGTAATGAGAGCGTTTCCCGGGAAACGCACAATAATGCAAATAACGAAATAAATGCGAATTTATCTTTTAAATAGTTTTTTATTATCATTTACTACCATTTTAGAGGTCAATCACTTCGCAGACTAGTCGCCTTCCAGCTCGCAGTCTTCCAGCGTCCATTCTGTCGTCTGTATAGGCTCCCAAGGTCCTTATATAGTAATGAGAGCGTTTGCAGGGAAACGCACAATAATGCAAATGACGAAATAAATGCAAATTTATCTTTTAAATAGTTTTTTTATTATCATGTACTACCATTTTAGAGGTCAATCACTTCGCAGACTAGTCGCCTTGCAGCTCGCAGTCCTCCAGCGTCCATTCTGTCGTCTGTATAGGGTCCCAGGATCCTTATATAGTAATGAGAGCGTTTGCAGGGAAACGCACAATAATGCAAATAACGAAATAAATGTAAATTTATCTTTTAAATAGTTTTTTATTATCATGTACTACCATTTTAGATGTCAATCACTTCGCACACTAGTCCCCTTGCAGCTCGCAGTCCTCCAGCGTCCATTCTGTCGTCTGTATAGGCTCCCAGGGTCCTTATATAGTAATGAGAGCGTTTGCAGGGAAACGCACAATAATGCAAATAACGAAATAATTGCAAATTTATCTTTTAAATAGTTTTTTATTATCATGTACTACCATTTTAGAGGTCAATCACTTCGCAGACTAGTCGCCTTGCAGCTCGCAGTCCTCCAGCGTCTATTCTGTCGTCTGTATAGGCTCCAAGGGTCCTTAAATAGTAATGAGAGTGTTTCCCGGGAAACGCACAATAATGCAAATAACGAAATAAATGCAAATTTATCTTTTAAATAGTTTTTTATTATCATGTACTACCATTTTAGAGGTCAATCACTTCGCAGACTAGTCGCCTTGCAGCTCGCAGTCCTCCAGCGTCCATTCTGTCGTCTGTATAGGCTCCCAGGATCCTTATATAGTAATGAGAGCGTTTGCAGGGAAACGCACAATAATGCAAATAACGAAATAAATGCAAATTTATCTTTTAAATAGTTTTTTATTATCATGTACTACCATTTTAGAGGTCAATCACTTCGCAGACTAGTCCCCTTGCAGCTCGCAGTCCTCCAGCGTCCATTCTGTCGTCTGTATAGGCTCCAGGGTCCTTATATAGTAATGAGAGCGTTTGCAGGGAAACGCACAATAATGCAAATAACGAAATAAATGCAAATTTATCTTTTAAATAGTTTTTTATTATCATGTACTACCATTTTAGAGGTCAATCACTTCGCAGACTAGTCGCCTTGAAGCTCACAGTCCTCCAGCGTCCATTCTGTCGTCTGTATAGGCTCCCAGGGTCCTTATATAGTAATGAGAGCGTTTGCAGGGAAACGCACAATAATGCAAATAACGAAATAAATGCAAATTTATCTTTAAATAGTTTTTTGTTATCATGTACTACCATTTTAGAGGTCCATCACTTCGCAGACTAGTCCCCCTTGCAGCTCGCAGTCCTCCAGCGTCCATTCTGTCGTCTGTATAGGCACCCAGGGTCCTTATATAGTAATGAGAGCGTTTGCAGGGAAACGCACAATAATGTAAATAACGAAATAAATGCAAATTTATCTTTTAAATAGTTTTTTATTATCATGTACTACCATTTTAGAGGTCAATCACTTCGCAGACTAGTCGCCTTGCAGCTCGCAGTCCTCCAGCGTCTATTCTGTCGTCTGTATAGGCTCCCAGGGTCCTTATATAGTAATGAGAGCGTTTCCCGGGAAACGCACAATAATGCAAATAACGAAATAAATGTAAATTTATCTTTTAAATAGTTTTTTATTATCATGTACTACCATTTTAGAGGTCAATCACTTCGCACACTAGTCCCCTTGCAGCTCGCAGTCCTCCAGCGGTCCATTCTGTCGTCTGTATAGGCTCCCAGGGTCCTTATATAGTAATGAGAGCGTTTGCAGGGAAACGCACAATAATGCAAATAACGAAATAATTGCATATTTATCTTTTAAATAGTTTTTTATTATCATGTACTACCATTTTAGAGGTCAATCACTTCGCAGACTAGTCGCCGTGCAGCTCGCAGTCCTCCAGCGTCCATTCTGTCGTCTGTATAGGCTCCCAGGGTCCTTAAATAGTAATGAGAGTGTTTCCCGGGAAACGCACAATAATGCAAATAACGAATAAATGCAAATTTATCTTTTAAATAGTTTTTTATTATCATGTACTACCATTTTAGAGGTCAATCACTTCGCAGACTAGTCGCCTTGCAGCTCGCAGTCCTCCAGCGTCCATTCTGTCGTCTGTATAGGCTCCCAGGATCCTTATATAGTAATGAGAGCGTTTGCAGGGAAACGCACAATAATGCAAATAACGAAATAAATGCAAATTTATCTTTTAAATAGTTTTTTATTATCATGTACTACCATTTTAGAGGTCAATCACTTCGCAGACTAGTCCCCTTGCAGCTCGCAGTCCTCCAGCGTCCATTCTGTCGTCCTGTATAGGCTCCCAGGGTCCTTATATAGTAAAGAGAGCGTTTGCAGGGAAACGCACAATAATGCAAATAACGAAATAAATGCAAATTTATCTTTTAAATAGTTTTTTATTATCATGTACTACCATTTTAGAGGTCAATCACTTCGCAGACTAGTCGCCTTGCAGCTCGCAGTCCTCCAGCGTCCATTCTGTCGTCTGTATAGGCTCCCAGGGTCCTTATATAGTAATGAGAGCGTTTGCAGGGAAACGCACAATAATGCAAATAACGAAATAAATGCAAATTTATCTTTTAAATAGTTTTTTTATTATCATGTACTACCATTTTACAGGTCAATCACTTCGCAGACTAGTCGCCTTGCAGCTCGCAGTCCTCCAGCGTCCATTCTGTCGTCTGTATAGGCTCCCAGGGTCCTTATACAGTAATGAGAGTGTTTCCCGGGAAACGCACAATAATGCAAATAACGAAATAAATGCAAATTTATCTTTTAAATAGTTTTTTATTATCATGTACTACCATTTTAGAGGTCAATCACTTCGCAGACTAGTCGCCTTGCAGCTCGCAGTCCTCCAGCGTCCATTCTGTCGTCTGTATAGGCTCCCAGGGTCCTTATATAGTAATGAGAGCGTTTGCAGGGAAACGCACAATAATGCAAATAACGAAATAAATGCAAATTTATCTTTTAAATAGTTTTTTTATTATCATGTACTACCATTTTAGAGGTCAATCACTTCGCAGACTAGTCGCCTTGAAGCTCACAGTCTTCCAGCGTCCATTCTGTCGTCTGTATAGGCTCCCAGGGTCCTTATATAGTAATGAGAGCGTTTGCAGGGAAACGCACAATAATGCAAATAACGAAATAAATGCAAATTTATCTTTTAAATAGTTTTTTGTTATCATGTAATACCATTTTAGAAGTCCATCACTTCGCAGACTAGTCCCCTTGCAGCTCGCAGTCCTCCAGCGTCCATTCTGTCGTCTGTATAGGCACCCAGGGTCCTTATATAGTAATGAGAGCGTTTGCAGGGAAACGCACAATAATGTAAATAACGAAATAAATGCAAATTTATCTTTTAAATAGTTCTTTATTATCATGTACTACCAATTTTAGAGGTCAATCACTTCGCAGACTAGTCGCCTTGCAGCTCGCAGTCCTCCAGCGTCCATTCTGTCGTCTGTATAGGCTCCCAGGGTCCTTATATAGTAATGAGAGCGTTTGCAGGGAAACGCACTATAATGCAAATGACGAAATAAATGCAAATTTATCTTTTAAATAGTTTTTTATTATCATGTACTACCATTTTAGAGGTCAATCACTTCGCAGACTAGTCGCCTTGCAGCTCGCAGTCCTCCAGCGTCCATTCTGTCGTCTGTATAGGCTCCCAGGGTCCTTATATAGTAATGAGAGTGTTTCCCGGGAAACGCACAATAATGCAAATAACGAAATAAATGCAAATTTATCTTTTAAATAGTTTTTTATTATCTTGTACTACCATTTTTAGAGGTCAATCACTTCGCAGACTAGTCGCCTTGCAGCTCGCAGTCCTCCAGCGTCCATTCTGTCGTCTGTATAGGCTCCCAGGGTCCTTATATAGTAATGAGAGCGTTTGCAGGGAAACGCACAATAATGCAAATAACGAAATAAATGCAAATTTATTTTTTAAATAGTTTTTTATCATCATGTACTACCATTTTAGAGGTCAATCACTTCGCAGACTAGTCGCCTTGCAGCTCGCAGTCCTCCAGCGTCCATTCTGTCGTCTGTATAGGCTCCCAGGGTCCTTATATAGTAATGAGAGCGTTTCCCGGGAAACGCACAATAATGCAAATAACGAAATAAATGCAAATTTATCTTTTAAATAGTTTTTTTATTATCATTTACTACCATTTTAGAGGTCAATCACTTCGCAGACTAGTCGCCTTCCAGCTCGCAGTCTTCCAGCGTCCATTCTGTCGTCTGTATAGGCTCCCAGGGTCCTTATATAGTAATGAGAGCGTTTGCAGGGAAACGCACAATAATGCAAATGACGAAATAAATGCAAATTTATCTTTTAAATAGTTTTTTATTATCATGTACTACCATTTTAGAGGTCAATCACTTCGCAGACTAGTCGCCTTGCAGCTCGCAGTCCTCCAGCGTCCATTCTGTCGTCTGTATAGGGTCCCAGGATCCTTATATAGTAATGAGAGCGTTTGCAGGGAAACGCACAATAATGCAAATAACGAAATTAATGTCAATTTATCTTTTAAATAGTTTTTTATTATCATGTACTACCATTTTAGAGGTCAATCACTTCGCACACTAGTCCCCTTGCAGCTCGCAGTCCTCCAGCGTCCATTCTGTCGTCTGTATAGGCTCCCAGGGTCCTTATATAGTAATGAGAGCGTTTGCAGGGAAACGCACAATAATGCAAATAACGAATAATTACAAATTTATCTTTTAAATAGTTTTTTATTATCATGTACTACCATTTTAGAGGTCAATCACTTCGCAGACTAGTCGCCTTGCAGCTCGCAGTCCTCCAGCGTCCATTCTGTCGTCTGTATAGGCTCCCAGGGTCCTTAAATAGTAATGAGAGTGTTTCCCGGGAAACGCACAATAATGCAAATAACGAAATAAATGCAAATTTATCTTTTAAATAGTTTTTTATTATCATGTACTACCATTTTAGAGGTCAATCACTTCGCAGACTAGTCGCCTTGCAGCTCGCAGTCCTCCAGCGTCCATTCTGTCGTCTGTATAGGCTCCCAGGGTCCTTATATACTAATGAGAGCGTTTGCAGGGAAACGCACAATATTGCAAATAACGAAATAAATGCAAATTTATCATTTAAAATTTTTTTATTATCATGTACTACCATTTTAGAGGTCAATCACTCCGCAGACTAGTCGATTTGCAACTCGCAGTCCTCCAGCGTTCATTCTGTCGTCTCTATAGGCTCCCAGGGTCCTTATATAGTAATGGGAGCGTTTGCAGGGAAACGCACATTAATGCAAATAACGAAATAAATGCACATTTATCTTTTAAATAGTTTTTTATTATCATGTACTACCATTTTAGAGGTCAATCACTTCGCAGACTAGTCGCCTTGCAGCTCGCAGTCCTCCAGCGTCCATTCTGTCGTCTGTATAGGCTCCCAGGGTCCTTATATAGTAATGAGAGCGTTTCCCGGGAAACGCACAATAATGCAAATAACGAAATAAATGCAAATTTATCTTTTAAATAGTTTTTTATTATCATTTACTACCATTTTAGAGGTCAATCACTTCGCAGACTAGTCGCCTTCCAGCTCGCAGTCTTCCAGCGTCCATTCTGTCGTCTGTATAGGCTCCCAGGGTCCTTATATAGTAATGAGAGCGTTTGCAGGGAAACGCACAATAATGCAAATGACGAAATAAATGCAAATTTATCTTTTAAATAGTTTTTTATTATCATGTACTACCATTTTAGAGGTCAATCACTTCGCAGACTAGTCGCCTTGCAGCTCGCAGTCCTCCAGCGTCCATTCTGTCGTCTGTATAGGGTCCCAGGATCCTTATATAGTAATGAGAGCGTTTGCAGGGAAACGCACAATAATGCAAATAACGAAATTAATGTAAATTTATCTTTTAAATAGTTTTTTATTATCATGTACTACCATTTTAGAGGTCAATCACTTCGCACACTAGTCCCCTTGCAGCTCGCAGTCCTCCAGCGTCCATTCTGTCGTCTGTATAGGCTCCCAGGGTCCTTATATAGTAATGAGAGCGTTTGCAGGGAAACGCACAATAATGCAAATAACGAAATAATTACAAATTTATCTTTTAAATAGTTTTTTATTATCATGTACTACCATTTTAGAGGTCAATCACTTCGCAGACTAGTCGCCTTGCAGCTCGCAGTCCTCCAGCGTCCATTCTGTCGTCTGTATAGGCTCCCAGGGTCCTTAAATAGTAATGAGAGTGTTTCCCGGGAAACGCACAATAATGCAAATAACGAAATAATGCAAATTTATCTTTTAAATAGTTTTTTATTATCATGTACTACCATTTTAGAGGTCAATCACTTCGCAGACTAGTCGCCTTGCAGCTCGCAGTCCTCCAGCGTCCATTCTGTCGTCTGTATAGGCTCCCAGGGTCCTTATATACTAATGAGAGCGTTTGCAGGGAAACGCACAATATTGCAAATAACGAAATAAATGCAAATTTATCTTTTAAAATTTTTTTATTATCATGTACTACCATTTTAGAGGTCAATCACTCCGCAGACTAGTCGATTTGCAACTCGCAGTCCTCCAGCGTTCATTCTGTCGTCTGTATAGGCTCCCAGGGTCCTTATATAGTAATGGGAGCGTTTGCAGGGAAACGCACATTAATGCAAATAACGAAATAAATGCAAATTTATCTTTTAAATAGTTTTTTATTATCATGTACTACCATTTTAGAGGTCAATCACTTCGCAGACTAGTCGCCTTGCAGCTCGCAGTCCTCCAGCGTCCATTCTGTCGTCTGTATAGGCTCCCAGGGTCCTTATATAGTAATGAGAGCGTTTGCAGGGAAACGCACAATAATGCAAATAACGAAATAAATGCAAATTTATCTTTTAAATAGTTTTTTATTATCATGTACTACCATTTTAGAGGTCAATCACTTCGCAGTCTAGTCGCCTTGCAGCTCGTAGTCCTCCAGCGTCCATTCTGTCGTCTGTATAGGCTCCCAGGGTCCTTATATAGTAATGAGAGCGTTTGCAGGGAAATGCACAATAATGCAAATAACGAAATAAATGCAAATTTAACTTTTAAATAGTTTTTTATTATCATGTACTACCATTTTAGAGGTCAATCACTTCGCAGACTAGTCGCCTTGCAGCTCGCAGTCCTCCAGCGTCCATTCTGTCGTCTGTATAGGCTCCCAGGGTCCGTATATAGTAATGAGAGCGTTTCCCGGGAAACGCACAATAATGCAAATAACGAAATAATTACAAATTTATCTTTTAAATAGTTTTTTATTATCATGTACTACCATTTTAGAGGTCAATCACTCCGCAGACTAGTCGCCTTGCAGCTCGCAGTCCTCCAGCGTCCATTCTGTCGTCTGTATAGGCTCCCAGGGTCCTTAAATAGTAATGAGAGTGTTTCCCGGGAAACGCACAATAATGCAAATAACGAAATAAATGCAAATTTATCTTTTAAATAGTTTTTTATTATCATGTACTACCATTTTAGAGGTCAATCACTTCGCAGACTAGTCGCCTTGCAGCTCGCAGTCCTCCAGCGTCCATTCTGTCGTCTGTATAGGCTCCCAGGGTCCTTATATACTAATGAGAGCGTTTGCAGGGAAACGCACAATATTGCAAATAACGAAATAAATGCAAATTTATCTTTTAAATAGTTTTTTATTATCATGTACTACCATTTTAGAGGTCAATCACTCCGCAGACTAGTCGCCTTGCAGCTCGCAGTCCTCCAGCGTTCATTCTGTCGTCTGTATAGGCTCCCAGGGTCCTTATATACTAATGAGAGCGTTTGCAGGGAAACGCACAATATTGCAAATAACGAAATAAATGCAAATTTATCTTTTAAAATTTTTTATTATCATGTACTACCATTTTAGAGGTCAATCACTCCGCAGACTAGTCGATTTGCAGCTCGCAGTCCTCCAGCGTTCATTCTGTCGTCTGTATAGGCTCCCAGGGTCCTTATATAGTAATGGGAGCGTTTGCAGGGAAACGCACATTAATGCAAATAACGAAATAAATGCAAATTTATCTTTTAAATAGTTTTTTATTATCATGTACTACCATTTTAGAGGTCAATCACTTCGCAGACTAGTCGCCTTGCAGCTCGCAGTCCTCCAGCGTCCATTCTGTCGTCTGTATAGGCTCCCAGGGTCCTTATATAGTAATGAGAGCGTTTGCAGGGAAACGCACAATAATGCAAATAACGAAATAAATGCAAATTTATCTTTTAAATAGTTTTTTATTATCATGTACTACCATTTTAGAGGTCAATCACTTCGCAGTCTAGTCGCCTTGCAGCTCGTAGTCCTCCAGCGTCCATTCTGTCGTCTGTATAGGCTCCCAGGGTCCTTATATAGTAATGAGAGCGTTTGCAGGGAAATGCACAATAATGCAAATAACGAAATAAATGCAAATTTATCTTTTAAATAGTTTTTTATTATCATGTACTACCATTTTAGAGGTCAATCACTTCGCAGACTAGTCGCCTTGCAGCTCGCAGTCCTCCAGCGTCCATTCTGTCGTCTGTATAGGCTCCCAGGGTCCTTATATACTAATGAGAGTGTTTCCCGGGAAACGCACAATAATGCAAATAACGAAATAAATGCAAATTTATCTTTTAAATAGTTTTTTATTATCATGTACTACCATTTTAGAGGTCAATCACTTCGCAGACTAGTCGCCTTGCAGCTCGCAGTCCTCCAGCGTCCATTCTGTCGTCTGTATAGGCTCCCAGGGTCCGTATATAGTAATGAGAGCGTTTCCCGGAAACGCACAATAATGCAAATAACGAAATAAATGCAAATTTATCTTTTAAATAGTTTTTTATTATCATGTACTACCATTTTAGAGGTCAATCACTTCGCAGACTAGTCGCCTTGCAGCTCGCAGTCCTCCAGCGTCCATTCTGTCGTCTGTATAGGCTCCCAGGGTCCTTATATAGTAATGAGAGCGTTTGCAGGGAAACGCACAATAATGCAAATAACGAAATAAATGCAAATTTATCTTTTAAATAGTTTTTTATTATCATGTACTACCATTTTAGAGGTCAATCACTTCGCAGACTAGTCGCCTTGCAGCTCGCAGTCCTCCAGCGTCCATTCTGTCGTCTGTATAGGCTCCCAGGGTCCTTATATAGTAATGAGAGCGTTTGCAGGGAAACGCACAATAATGCAAATAACGAAATAATTACAAATTTATCTTTTAAATAGTTTTTTATTATCATGTACTACCATTTTAGAGGTCAATCACTCCGCAGACTAGTCGCCTTGCAGCTCGCAGTCCTCCAGCGTCCATTCTGTCGTCTGTATAGGCTCCCAGGGTCCTTAAATAGTAATGAGAGTGTTTCCCGGGAAACGCACAATAATGCAAATAACGAAATAAATGCAAATTTATCTTTTAAATAGTTTTTTATTATCATGTACTACCATTTTAGAGGTCAATCACTTCGCAGACTAGTCGCCTTGCAGCTCGCAGTCCTCCAGCGTCCATTCTGTCGTCTGTATAGGCTCCCAGGGTCCTTATATACTAATGAGAGCGTTTGCAGGGAAACGCACAATATTGCAAATAACGAAATAAATGCAAATTTATCTTTTAAATAGTTTTTTATTATCATGTACTACCATTTTAGAGGTCAATCACTCCGCAGACTAGTCGCCTTGCAGCTCGCAGTCCTCCAGCGTTCATTCTGTCGTCTGTATAGGCTCCCAGGGTCCTTATATAGTAATGGGAGCGTTTGCAGGGAAACGCACATTAATGCAAATAACGAAATAAATGCAAATTTATCTTTTAAATAGTTTTTTATTATCATGTACTACCATTTTAGAGGTCAATCACTTCGCAGACTAGTCGCCTTGCAGCTCGCAGTCCTCCAGCGTCCATTCTGTCGTCTGTATAGGCTCCCAGGGTCCTTATATAGTAATGAGAGCGTTTGCAGGGAAACGCACAATAATGCAAATAACGAAATAAATGCAAATTTATCTTTTAAATAGTTTTTTATTATCATGTACTACCATTTTAGAGGTCAATCACTTCGCAGTCTAGTCGCCTTGCAGCTCGTAGTCCTCCAGCGTCCATTCTGTCGTCTGTATAGGCTCCCAGGGTCCTTATATAGTAATGAGAGCGTTTGCAGGGAAATGCACAATAATGCAAATAACGAAATAAATGCAAATTTAACTTTTAAATAGTTTTTTATTATCATGTACTACCATTTTAGAGGTCAATCACTTCGCAGACTAGTCGCCTTGCAGCTCGCAGTCCTCCAGCGTCCATTCTGTCGTCTGTATAGGCTCCCAGGGTCCTTATATACTAATGAGAGTGTTTCCCGGGAAACGCACAATAATGCAAATAACGAAATAAATGCAAATTTATCTTTTAAATAGTTTTTTATTATCATGTACTACCATTTTAGAGGTCAATCACTTCGCAGACTAGTCGCCTTGCAGCTCGCAGTCCTCCAGCGTCCATTCTGTCGTCTGTATAGGCTCCCAGGGTCCGTATATAGTAATGAGAGCGTTTCCCGGGAAACGCACAATAATGCAAATAACGAAATAAATGCAAATTTATCTTTTAAATAGTTTTTTATTATCATGTACTACCATTTTAGAGGTCAATCACTTCGCAGACTAGTCGCCTTGCAGCTCGCAGTCCTCCAGCGTCCATTCTGTCGTCTGTATAGGCTCCCAGGGTCCTTATATAGTAATGAGAGCGTTTGCAGGGAAACGCACAATAATGCAAATAACGAAATAAATGCAAATTTATCTTTTAAATAGTTTTTTATTATCATGTACTACCATTTTAGAGGTCAATCACTTCGCAGTCTAGTCGCCTTGCAGCTCGTAGTCCTCCAGCGTCCATTCTGTCGTCTGTATAGGCTCCCAGGGTCCTTATATAGTAATGAGAGCGTTTGCAGGGAAATGCACAATAATGCAAATAACGAAATAAATGCAAGTTTATCTTTTAAATAGTTTTTTATTATCATGTACTACCATTTTAGAGGTCAATCACTTCGCAGACTAGTCGCCTTGCAGCTCGCAGTCCTCCAGCGTCCATTCTGTCGTCTGTATAGGCTCCCAGGGTCCTTATATACTAATGAGAGTGTTTCCCGGGAAACGCACAATAATGCAAATAACGAAATAAATGCAAATTTATCTTTTAAATAGTTTTTTATTATCATGTACTACCATTTTAGAGGTCAATCACTTCGCAGACTAGTCGCCTTGCAGCTCGCAGTCCTCCAGCGTCCATTCTGTCGT
>JAOYRU010000927.1:0-27824 GCA_026315105.1 Locusta migratoria
CCAGCTAACACATTAAACAACACACCTCGAAGAACGTGTCATTACATAGCAAAACATCCTACTTGCTACTGTTTTTCGTGTCTCGTGCCGGCTCCCATCATTCCAAATTCATGCCCACATACGCACTAAAATCCACATACAAGGCCCACAGCGTTGCTGCAGTACACAACTCTCCAATTCTGCCTTCTCCTTTTCACTTCAAAACTTCGACAACAGCGAAACTCTACTATCCGTGTCTGGGGGCCAAAGCTCACCCCTCGAGCCGAAATATCAGCCCCTGCTGCTTCCTTCCGTCTCTCCTTACGTGTCCCCCCTAAACACAACTTACGAATTTGCAATTCACGTGTGTGTCACAACTCGAAACACGTACAATGTTTTCGCAAAGTATCCCTCCAACTTGCTACGTCTTTCGTGCCTCCTGGCGGCTCCCATCATTCCAAATTCACCCTCACACAAGACAGTGGTTTCGCACAAGACAGTGGTTTCACACAAGACAGTGGTTTCACACAAGACAGTGGTGTCGCACCAGACAGTGGTTTCCCCCCAAGACAGTGGTTTCGCACAAGACTGTGGTGTCGCACAAGACAGTGGTTTCGCACAAGACAGTGGTTTCGCACAAGAGTGTGGTTTCGCATTAGACAGTGGTTTCGCACAAGACAGTGGTTTCGCACAAGGCAGTGGTTTCGCACAAGAGAGTGGTTTTTCACAAGACAGTGGTTTCGCACAAGGCAGTGGTTTCGCACAAGGCATTGGTTTTGCACAAGACAGTGGTTTCGCACAAGACAGTGGTTTCGCACAAGACAGTGGTTTCGAACAAGACAATGGTTTTGCACAAGAGAGTGGTTTCGCACAAGACAGTGGTTTCGCACAAGACAGTGGTTTCGCACAAGACATTGGTTTTGCACACGACAGTGGTTTCGCACAAGACAGTGGTTTCGCACAAGACAGTGGTTTCGCACAAGATAGTGGTTTCCACAAGACACTGGTTACGCAACAGACAGTGGTTTCGCACACGACAGTGGTGTCGCACAAGACAGTGGTTTCCCAAACGACAGTGGTTTCGCACAAGACAGTGGTTTCGCACAAGGCAGTGGTTTCGCACAAGGCAGTGGTTTCGCACAAAACAGTGGTTTCGCACAAGACAATGGTTTCGCACAAGACAGTGGTTTCGCACAAGACAGTGGTTTCGCACAAGACAGTGGTGTCGCACAGGACAGTGGTTTTGCACAAGACAGTGGTGTCGCACTAGACAGTGGTTTCGCACACGACAGTTTTGTCGCACAAGACAGTAGTTTCCCAAAAGACAGTGGTTTCGCACAAGACAGTGGTTTCGCACAAGGCAGTGGTTTCGCACAAGGCAGTGGTTTCGCACAAGACAGTGGTTTCGCACAGGAAAGTGGATTCGCACAGGTGAGTGGTTTCGCAGACTACAGTGGTTTCACAAACGACAGTGGTTTCACAAACGACAGTGGTTTCCCAAATGAGAGAGGTTACGCACAGTTGAGTGGTTTTGAACACAACAGTTGTTTCGCACAGTTGAGTGGTTTCGCACAGGTGAGTGGTTTTACACACGACAGTGGTTTTGCACAAGACTGGTTTCGCACAAGACAGTTGTGCCGCACAAGACAGTGATGTCGCACAAAATAGTGGTTTCGCACAAGACAGTGGTTTCGCACAAGACAGTGGTTTCGCACAAGAGAGTGGTTTCGCACAAGACAGTGGTTTTGCACAAGACAGTGGTTTCGCACAAGACAGTGGTTTCCCCCAAGACAGTGGTTTCGCACAAGAGTGTGGTTTCGCATTAGACAGTGGTTTCGCACAAGACAGTGGTTTCGCACAAGGCAGTGGTTTCGCACAGGAGAGTGGTGTCGCACCAGACAGTGGTTTCCCCCCAAGACAGTGGTTTCGCACAAGACTGTGGTGTCGCACAAGACAGTGGTTTCGCACAAGACAGTGGTTTCGCACAAGAGTGTGGTTTCGCATTAGACAGTGGTTTCGCACAAGACAGTGGTTTCGCACAAGGCAGTGGTTTCGCACAAGAGAGTGGTTTTTCACAAGACAGTGGTTTCGCACAAGGCAGTGGTTTCGCACAAGGCATTGGTTTTGCACAAGACAGTGGTTTCGCACAAGACAGTGGTTTCGCACAAGACAGTGGTTTCGAACAAGACAATGGTTTTGCACAAGAGAGTGGTTTCGCACAAGACAGTGGTTTCGCACAAGGCAGTGGTTTCGCACAAGGCAGTGGTTTCGCACAAGACAGTGGTTTCGCACAGGAAAGTGGATTCGCACAGGTGAGTGGTTTCGCAGACTACAGTGGTTTCACAAACGACAGTGGTTTCACAAACGACAGTGGTTTCCCAAATGAGAGAGGTTACGCACAGTTGAGTGGTTTTGAACACAACAGTTGTTTCGCACAGTTGAGTGGTTTCGCACAGGTGAGTGGTTTTACACACGACAGTGGTTTTGCACAAGACAGTGGTTTCGCACAAGACAGTTGTGCCGCACAAGACAGTGATGTCGCACAAAACAGTGGTTTCGCACAAGACAGTGGTTTCGCACAAGACAGTGGTTTCGCACAAGAGAGTGGTTTCGCACAAGACAGTGGTTTTGCACAAGACAGTGGTTTCGCACAAGACAGTGGTTTCGCACTTGACAGTGGTTTTGCACAAGACAGTGGTGTCGCACAAGACAGTGGTTTCGCACAAGACAGTGGTTTTGCACAAGATAGTCGTTTCGTACAAGACAGTAGTTTCACACAAGACAGTGGTGTCGCACCAGACAGTGGTTTCCCCCTCCACCCATGACAGTGGTTTCGCACAAGACTGTGGTGTCGCACAAGACAGTGGTTTCGCACAAGACAGTGGTTTCGCACAAGAGTGTGGTTTCGCATTAGACAGTGGTTTCGCACAAGACAGTGGTTTCGCACAAGGCAGTGGTTTCGCACAAGAGAGTGGTGTCGCACCAGACAGTGGTTTCCCCCAAGACAGTGGTTTCGCACAAGACTGTGGTGTCGCACAAGACAGTGGTTTCGCACAAGACAGTGGATTCGCACAAGAGTGTGGTTTCGCATTAGACAGTGGTTTCGCACAAGACAGTGGTTTCGCACAAGGCAGTGGTTTCGCACAAGAGAGTGGTTTTTCACAAGACAGTGGTTTCGCACAAGGCAGTGGTTTCGCACAAGGCATTGGTTTTGCACAAGACAGTGGTTTCGCACAAGACAGTGGTTCGCACAAGACAGTGGTTTTCGAACAAGACAATGGTTTTGCACAAGAGAGTGGTTTCGCACAAGACAGTGGTTTCGCACAAGACAGTGGTTTCGCACAAGACATTGGTTTTGCACACGACAGTGGTTTCGCACAAGACGGTCGTTTCGCACAAGACAGTGGTTTCGCACAAGATAGTGGTTTCCACAAGACACTGGTTTCGCAACAGACAGTGGTTTCGCACACGACAGTGGTGTCGCACAAGACAGTGGTTTCCCAAACGACAGTGGTTTCGCACAAGACAGTGGTTTCGCACAAGGCAGTGGTTTCGCACAAGGCAGTGGTTTTGCACAAGACGGTGGTTTCGCACAAAACAGTGGTTTCGCACAAGACAATGGTTTCGCACAAGACAGTGGTTTCGCACAAGACAGTGGTTTCGCACAAGACAGTGGTGTCGCACAGGACAGTGGTTTTGCAAAAGACAGTGGTGTCGCACTAGACAGTGGTTTCGCACACGACAGTTTTGTCGCACAAGACAGTAGTTTCCCAAAAGACAGTGGTTTCGCACAAGACAGTGGTTTCGCACAAGGCAGTGGTTTCGCACAAGGCAGTGGTTTCGCACAAGACAGTGGTTTCGCACAGGAATGTGGATTCGCAAAGGTGAGTGGTTTCGCAGACTACAGTGGTTTCACAAACGACAGTGGTTTCACAAACGACAGTGGTTTCCCAAATGAGAGAGGTTACGCACAGTTGAGTGGTTTTGAACACAACAGTTGTTTCGCACAGTTGAGTGGTTTCGCACAGGTGAGTGGTTTTACACACGACAGTGGTTTTGCACAAGACAGTGGTTTCGCACAAGACAGTTGTGCCGCACAAGACAGTTATTTCGCATGAGACAGTGGTTTCACACATGACAGTGGTTTCGCAAGAGACAGTGGTTTCGTTAAAGACAGTGGTTTCGCACAAGAATTTGATTTCGCACAAGACAGTGGTTTCGCACAACACAGTGGTTTCGCACAAGACAGTGGTTTCGCACAAGACAGTGGTTTTGCACAAGACAGTGGTTTCGCACAAGACAGTGGTTTCCACAAGACACTGGTTTCGCAAAAGACAGTGGTTTCGCACACGACAGTGGTGTCGCACAAGACAGTGCTTTGCCAAACGAATGTGGTTTCGCACAAGACAGTGGTTTCGCACAAGGCAGTGGTTTTGCACAAGGCAGTGGTTTTGCACAAGACGGTGGTTTCGCACAAAACAATGGTTTCGCACAAGACAGTGGTTTCGCACAAGACAGTGGTGTCGCACAAGACAGTGGTTTTGCACAAGACAGTGGTGTCACACAAGACTGGTTTCGCACACGACAGTTTTGTCGCACAAGACAGTGGTTTCCCAAAAGACGGTGGTTTCGCACAAGACAGTGGTTTCGCACAAGACAGTGGTTTCGCACAAGACAGTGGTTTCACACAAGACAGTGGTTTCGCACAAAACAGTGGTTTCGCTCAAGACAGTGGTTTCGCACAAGACAGTGGTTTCGCACAAGACAGTGATGTCGAACAAGGCAGTGGTTTCGCACAAGACAGTGGTTTTGCACAAGACAGTGGTTTCGCACAAGACAGTGGTTTCGCACACGACAGTGGTTTCGCACAAGACTGTGGTTTCGCACAAGACAGTGGTTTCGCACAAGACAGTGGTTTCGCACAAGACAGTGGTGTCGCACAAGACAGTGGTTTCACACAAGACAGTGGTTTCGCACAAGATAGTGGTTTCGTACAAGACAGTAGTTTCGCACAAGACAGTGGTGTCGCACCAGACAGTGGTTTCGCACAAGACAGTGGTTTCGCACAAGAGATTGGTTTCACATTAGACAGTGGTTTCGCACAAGACAGTGGTTTCGCACAAGGCAGTGGTTTCGCACAAGGCAGTGGTTTTGCACAAGACGTTGGTTTCGCACAAGACAGTGGTTTCTAACAAAACAGTGGTTTCGCACAAGACAGTGGTTTCGCACAAGACAGTGGTTTCGCACCAGACAGTGATGTCGCACAAGACAATGGTTTCGCACAAAACAGTGTTTTCACACAAGACAATGGTTTCGCACAAGGCAGTGGTTTTGCACAAGACGGTGGTTTCACACAAAACAGTGGTTTCGCACAAGACAATGGTTTCACACAAGACAGTGGTTTTGCACAAGACAGTGGTTTCGCACAAGACACTGGTTTCGCACAAGACAGTGGTTTCGCACATGACAGTGGTTTCGCACTAGACAGTGGTTTTGCACAAGACAGTGGTTTCGCACAAGACACTGGTTTCGCACAAGACAGTGGTTTCGCACATGACAGTGGTTTCGCACTAGACAGTGGTTTTGCACACGACAGTGGTTTCGCACAAGAAAGTGGTTTCGCACAAGACAGTGGTTTCGCACAAGACAGTGGTTTCGCACAAGACAGTGGTGTCGCACAAGACAGTGGTTTCGCACAAGACAGTGGTTTCGCACAAGACAGTGGTTTCGCACAAGACAGTGGTTTCTAACAAAACAGTGGTTTCGCACAAGACAGTGGTTTCGCACAAGACAGTGGTTTCGCACCAGACAGTGATGTCGCACAAGACAATGGTTTCGCACAAAACAGTGTTTTCACACAAGACAGTGGTTTCGCACAAGACAGTGGTTTTGCACAAGAAAGTGGTTTCGCACAAAACAGTGGTTTCACACATGACAGTGGTTTTGCACAATACAGTTGTTTTGCACAAGATAGTGGTTTCGTACAAGACAGTAGTTTCACACTTGACAGTGGTGTCGCACCAGACAGTGGTTTCGCACAAGACAGTGGTTTCGCACAAGACAGTGGTGTCGCACAAGACAGTGGTTTCGCACAAGACAGTGGTTTCGCACAAGAGAGTGGTTTCGCATTAGGCAGTGGTTTCGCACAAGACAGTGGTTTCGCACAAGGCAGTGGTTTCGCACAAGGCAGTGGTTCTGCACAAGACGTTATTTTCGCACAAAACAGTGGGTTCGCACAAGACAATGGTTTCGCACAAGACAGTGGTTTCGCACAAGACCGTGGTTTCGCACAAGACAGTGGTGTCGCACAAGACAGTGGTTTCGCACAAGACATTGGTTTCGCACAAAACAGTGGTTTCGCACAAGACAGTGGTTTCGCACAAGACAGTGGTTTCGCACAAAACAGTGGTTTCGCACAAGACAGTGGTTTTGCACAAGACAGTGGTTTTGCACAAGACAGTGGTTTCGCACAAGACAGTGGTTTCGCACAAGAGAGTGGTTTCGCACAAGACAGTGGTTTTGCACAAGACAGTGGTTTCGCACAAGACAGTGGTTTCGCACATGACAGTGGTTTTGCACAAGACAGTGGTTTCACATAAGACAGTGGTTTCGCACAAGATATTGGTTTCGTACAAGACAGTAGTTTCGCACAAGACAGTGGTGTCGCACCAGACAGTGGTTTCGCACAAGACAGTGTTTTCGCACAAGACATTGGTTTCGCACAAAACAGTTGTTTCGCACAAGGCAGCAGTTTCGCACAAGACAGTGGTTTCGCACAAGACAGTGGTTTTGCACAAGACAGTGGTGTCGCACAAGACAGTGGTTTCGCACATGACAGTTTTGTCGCACAAGACAGTGTTTTCCCAAAAGACAGTGGTTTCGCACAAGACAGTGGTTTCGCACAAGACAGTGGTTTCGCACAAGACAGTGGTTTCGCACAAAACAGTGGTTTCGCACAAGACAGTGGTTTCGCACAAGACAGTGGTTTCGCACCAGACAGTGATGTCGCACAAGACAGTGGTTTCGCACAAAACAGTGTTTTCGCACAAGACAGTGGTTTCGCACAAGACAGTGGTTCCGCACAAGAGAGTGGTTTCGCACAAGACAGTGGTTTTGCACAAGACAGTGGTTTCGACAAGACAGTGGTTTCGCACATGACAGTGGTTTTGCACAAGACAGTGGTTTTGCACAAGATAGTGGTTTCGTACAAGACAGTAGTTTCACACTTGACAGTGGTGTCGCACCAGACAGTGGTTTCGCACAAGACAGTGGTTTCGCACAAGACAGTGGTGTCGCACAAGACAGTGGTCTCGCACAAGACAGTGGTTTCGCACAAGAGAGTGGTTTCGCATTAGGCAGTGGTTTTGCACAAGACAGTGGTTTCGCACAAGGCAGTGGTTTCGCACAAGGCAGTGGTTTAGCACAAGACGTTATTTTCGCACAAAACAGTGGGTTCGCACAAGACAATTGTTTCGCACAAGACAGTGGTTTCGCACAAGGCAGTGGTTTCGCACAAGACAGTGGTGTCGCACAAGACAGTGGTTTTGCACAAGACATTGGTTTCGCACAAAACAGTGGTTTCGCACAAGGCAGTGGTTTCGCACAAGACAGTGGTTTCGCACAAGACAGTGGTTTTGCACAAGACAGTGGTGTCGCACAAAACAGTGGTTTCGCACACGACAGTTTTGTCACACAAGACAGTGGTTTCCCAAAAGACAGTGGTTTCGCACAAGACAGTGGTTTCGCACAAGACAGTGGTTTCGCACAAGACAGTGGTTTTGCACAAAACAGTGGTTTCGCACAAGACAGTGGTTTCGCACAAGACAGTGGTTTCGCACAAGAAAGTGGTTTCGCACATAACAGTGGTTTCGCACAAGAGAGTGGATTCGCACAAGACAGTGGTTTTGCACAAGACAGTGGTTTCGCACAAGACAGTGGTTTCGCACATGACAGTGGTTTTGCACAAGACAGTGGTGTCGCACAAGAGAGTGGTTTCGCACAAGACAGTGGTTTTGCACAAGATAGTGGTTTCGTACAAGACAGTTGTTTCACACAAGACAGTGGTGTCGCACCAGACAGTGGTTTTGCACAAGACAGTGGTTTCGCACAAGACAGTGGTTTCGCACAAGACAGTGGTTTCGCACAAGAGAGTGGTTTCGCACAAGACAGTGGTTTCGCACAAGACAGTGGTTTCGCACAAGACAGTGGTTTCGCACAAAACAGTGGTTTTGCTCAAAACAGTGGTTTCGCACAAGACAATGGTTTCGCACAAGACAGTGGTTTCGCACATGACAGTGGTTTCGCACATGACAGTGGTTTCGCACAAGACAGTGGTTTCACACAAGACAGTGGTTTTGCACAAGACAGTGGTTTCGCACAAGGCAGTGGTGTCGCACAAGACAGTGGTTTCGCACAAGACAATGGTTTCGCACAAGACAGTGGTTTCGCACAAGACAGTGGTTTCGCACAAGACAGTGGTTTCGCACAAGACATTGGTTTTGCACACGACAGTGGTTTCGCACAAGACAGTCGTTTCGCACAAGACAGTGGTTTCGCACAAGACAGTGGTTTCCACAAGACACTGGTTTCACAAAAGACAGTGGTTTTGCACACGACAGTGGTTTCGCACAAGGCAGTGGTTTCGCACAAAACAGGGGTTTCGCTCAAGACAGTGGTTTCGCACAAGACTGTGGTTTCGCACAAGGCAGTGGTTTTGCACAAGACGGTGGTTTCGCACAAAACAGTGGTTTCGCACAAGACAATGGTTTTGCACAAGACAGTGGTTTCGCACAAGGCAGTGGTTTTGCACAAGATATTGGTGTCGCACAAGACAGTGGTTTTGCACAAGACAGTGGTGTCGCACAAGACAGTGGTTTCGCACACGACAGTTTTGTCACACAAGACAGTGGTTTCCCAAAAGACAGTGGTTTCGCACAAGACAGTGGTTTCGCACAAGACAGTGGTTTCGCACAAGACAGTGGTTTCGCACAAAACAGTGGTTTCGCACAAGACAGTGATTTCGCACAAGACAGTGGTTTCGCACAAGACAGTGATGTCGCACAAGACAGTGGTTTCGCACAAGACAGTGGTTTCGCACAAGAGGGTGGTTCCGCACAAGACAGTGGTTTTCCACAAGACAGTGGTTTCGCACAAGACAGTGGTTTCGCACATGACAGTGGTTTTGCACAAGACAGTGGTGTCGCACAAGTCAGTGGTTTCGCACAAGACAGTGGTTTTGCACAAGATAGTGGTTTTGTACAAGACAGTAGTTTCACACAAGACAGTGGTGTCGCACCAGACAGTGGTTTCGCACAAGACAGTGGTTTCGCACAAGACAGTGGTGTCGCACAAGACAGTGGTTTCGCACAAGACAGTGGTTTCGCACAAGACAGTGGTTTCGCACAAGCCAGTGGTTTCGCACAAGACAGTGGTTTCGCACAAAACAGTGGTTTCGCTCAAGACAGTGGTTTCGCACAAGACAGTGGTTTCGCACAAGACAGTGGTTTCGCACAAGACAGTGGTTTCGCACAAAACAGGGGTTTCGCTCAAGACAGTGGTTTCGCACAAGACTGTGGTTTCGCACAAGACAGTGGTTTCGCACAAAACAGGGGTTTCGCTCAAGACAGGGGTTTCGCACAAGACTGTGGTTTCGCACAAGACAGTGATGTCGCACAAGACAGTGGTTTCGCACAAGGCAGTGGTTTCGCACAAGACAGTGGTTTCGCACAAGACAGTGGTTTCGCACAAGAGAGTGGTTTCGCATTAGACAGTGGTTTCGCACAAGACAGTGGTATCGCACAAGGCAGTGGTTTCGCACAAGGCAGTGGTTTTGCACAAGATGTTATTTTCGCACAAAACAGTGGGTTCGCACAAGACAATGGTTTCGCACAAGACAGTGGTTTCGCACAAGACAGTGGTTTCGCACAAGACAGTGGTGTCGCACATGACAGTGGTTTTGCACAAGACATTGGTTTCGCACAAAACAGTGGTTTCGCACAAGGCAGTGGTTTCGCACAAGACAGTGGTTTCGCACAAGACAGTGATTTTGCACAAGACAGTGATGTCGCACAAGACAGTGGTGTCGCACAAGACAGTGGTTTCGCACACGACAGTTTTGTCGCACAAGACAGTGGTTTCCCTAAAGACAGTGGTTTCGCACAAGACAGTGGTTTCGCACAAGACAGTGGTTTCGCACAAGACAGTGGTTTCGCACAAGACAATGGTTTCGCACAAGGCAGTGGTTTTGCACAAGACGGTGGTTTCGCACAAAACAGTGGTTTCGCACAAGACAATGGTTTCACACAAGACAGTGGTTTTGCACAAGACAGTGGTTTCGCACAAGACACTGGTTTCGCACAAGACAGTGGTTTCGCACATGACAGTGGTTTCGCACTAGACAGTGGTTTTGCACACGAAAGTGGTTTCGCACAAGACAGTGGTTTCGCACAAGACAGTGGTTTCGCACAAGACAGTGGTTTCGCACAAGACAGTGGTGTCGCACAAGACAGTGGTTTCACACAAGACAGTGGTTTCGCACAAGATAGTGGTTTCGTACTGGACAGTAGTTTCGCACAAGACAGTGGTGTCGCACCAGACAGTGGTTTCGCAGAAGACAGTGGTTTCGCACAAGAGAGTGGTTTCGCATTAGACAGTGGTTTCGCACAAGACAGTGGTTTCGCACAAGGCAGTGGTTTCGCACAAGGCAGTGGTTTTGCTCAAGACGTTATTTTCGCACAAAACAGTGGGTTCGGACAAGAAAATTGTTTCGCACAAGACAGTGGTTTCGCACAAGACAGTGGTTTCGCACAAGACAGTGGTATCGCACAAGACTGTGGTTTTGCACAAGACATTGGTTTCGCACAAAACAGTGGTTTCGCACAAGGCAGTGGTTTCGCACAAGACAGTGGTTTCGCACAAGACAGTGGTTTTGCACAAGACAGTGGTTTCGCACAAGACAGTGGTTTCGCACACGACAGTTTTGTCGCACAAGACAGTGGTTTCCCAAAAGACAGTGGTTTCGCACAAGACAGTGGTTTTGCACAAGACAGTGGTTTCGCACAAGACAGTGGTTTCGCACAAGACAGTGGTTTCGCACAAAACAGTGGTTTCGCACAAGACAGTGGTTTCGCACAAGACAGTGGTTTCGCACAAGTCAGTGGTTTCGCACAAGACAGTGGTTTCGCACAAGAGAGTGGTTTCGCACAAGACAGTGGTTTTGCACAAGACAGTGGTTTCGCACAAGACAGTGGTTTCGCACATGACACTTGTTTTGCACAAGACGGTGTTGACACACAAGACAGTGGTTTCGCACAAGACAGTGGTTTTGCACAAGATAGTGGTTTCGTACAAGACAGTAGTTTCACACAAGACAGTGGTGTCGCACCAGACAGTGGTTTCGCAGTAGACAGTGGTTTCGCACCAGAGAGTGGTGTCGCACAAGACAGTGGTTTCGCACAAGACAGTGGTTTCGCACGAGGCAGTGGTTTTGCACAAGAGAGTGGTTTCGCACAAGACAGTGGTTTCGCACAAGGCAGTGGTTTCGCACAGAGCAGTGGTTATGCACAAGACAGTGGTTTCGCACAAGACAGTGGTTTCACACAAGACAGTGTTGTCGCACAAGACAGTGGTTTCGCACAAGACAGTGGTTTCGCACAAGGCAGTGGTTTTGCACAAGGCAGTGGTTTTGCACAAGACGTTGGTTTCGCACAAAACAGTGGGTTCGCACAAGACAATGGTTTCGCACAAGACAGTGGTTTCGCACAAGACATTGGTTTCGCACAAGACAGTGGTGTCGCACAAAACAGTGGTTTTGCACAAGACATTGGTTTCGCACAACACAGTGGTTTCGCACAAGGCAGTGGTTTCGCACAAGAGAGTGGTTTCGCACAAGACAGTGGTTTTGCACAAGACAGTGGTTTCGCACAAGACAGTGGTTTCACACATGACAGTGGTTTTGCACAAAACGGTGTTGTCGCACAAGACAGTGGTTTCGCACAAGACAGTGGTTTTGCACAAGATAGTGGTTTCGTACAAGACAGTAGTTTCACACAAGACAGTGGTGTCGCATTAGACAGTAGTTTCGCATAAGACAGTGGTTTTGCACAAGAGAGTGGTGTCGCACAAGACAGTGGTTTCGCACAAGACAGTGGTTCCGCACAAGAAAGTGGTTTCGCTCAAGAGAGTGGTTTCGCACAAGGCAGTGGTTTCGCACAAGGCAGTGGTTTTGCACAAGACAGTGGTTTCGCACAAGACAGTGGTTTCGCACAAGAGAGTGGTTTCGCACAAGACAGTGGTTTCGCACAAGACAGTCGTTTCGCACAAGACAGTGGTTTCGCACAAGAGAGTGGTGCCGCACAAGACAGTGGTTTCGCACAAGATAGTGGTTTCGCACAAGGCAGTGGTTTCGCACAAGGCAGTGGTTTTGCACAAGACTTTGGTTTCGCACAAAACAGTGGGTTCGCGCAAGACAATGGTTTCGCACAAGAGAGTGTTTTCGCACAAGACAGTGGTTTTGCACAAGACAGTGTTGTCGTACAAGACAGTGGTTTCGCACACGACAGTTTTGTCGCACAAGACAGTGGTTTCCCAAAAGACAGTGGTTTCGCACAAGACAGTGGTTTCGCACAAGACAGTGGTTTCGCACAAGACAGTGGTTTCGCACAAGACAGTGGTTTCGCACAAAACAGTGGTTTCGCACAAGACAGTGGTTTCGCACAAGACAGTGGTTTCGCACAAGACAGTGATGTCGCACACGACAGTGGTTTCGCACAACACAGTGGTTTCGCACAAGAGAGTGGTTTCGCACAAGACAGTGGTTTCGCTCAAGAGAGTGGTTTCGCACAAGACAGTGGTTTTGCTCAAGACATTGGTTTCGCACAAGACAGTGGTTTCGCACATGACAGTGGTTTTGCACAAGACAGTGGTGTCGCACCAGACAGTGGTTTCGCACAAGAGTGTGGTTTCGCACAAGAGAGTGGTGTCGCACAAGACTATGGTTTCGCACAAGACAGTGGTTTCGCACAAGGCAGTGGTTTCGCACAAGAGAGTGGTTTCGCACAAGACAGTGGTTTCGCACAAGGCAGTGGTTTCGCACAAGACAGTGGTTTCGCACAAGAGAGTGGTTTCGCACAAGACAGTGGTTTCGCACAAAACAGTGGTTTCGCACAAGACAGTGGTTGCGCACGTGACAGTGGTTTTTCACAAGACAGTGGTGTCGCACAAGACAGTGGTTTCACACAAGACAGTGGTTTTGCACAAGATAGTGGTTTCGTACAAGACAGTAGTTTCACACAAGACACTGGTGTCGCACCAGACAGTGGTTTCGCACAAGACAGTGGTTTCGCACAAGACAGTGGTGTCGCACAAGACAGTGGTTTCACACAAGACAGTGGTTTCGCACAAGAGAGTGTTTTCGCATTAGACAGTGGTTTCGCACAAGACAGTGGTTTCGCACAAGGCAGTGGTTTCGCACAAGAGAGTGGTTTTTCACAAGACAGTGGTTTCGCACAAGGCAGTGGTTTCGCACAAGGCAGTGGTTTTGCACAAGACAGTGGTTTCGCACAAGACAGTGGTTTCGCACAAGACAGTGGTTTCGCACAAGACAATGGTTTCGCACAAGACAGTGGTTTCGCACAAGAGTGTGGTTTCGCACAAGACAGTGGTTTCGCACAAGACATTGGTTTTGCACACGACAGTGGTTTCGCACAAGACAGTCGTTTCGCACAAGACAGTGGTTTCGCACAAGACAGTGGTTTCCACAAGACACTGGTTTTGCAAAAGACAGTGGTTTCGCACACGACAGTGGTGTCGCACTAGACAGTGGTTTCCCAAACGACAGTGGTTTCGCACAAGACAGTGGTTTCGCACAAGGCAGTGGTTTCGCACAAGCAGTGGTTTTGCACAAGACGGTGGTTTCACACAAAACAGTGGTTTCGCACAAGACAATGGTTTCGCACAAGACAGTGGTTTCGCACAAGACGGTGGTTTCGCACAAGACAGTGGTTTCGCACAAGACAGTGGTGTCGCACAAGACAGTGGTTTTGCACAAGACAGTGGTGTCGCACAAGAGAGTGGTTTCGCACACGACAGTTTTGTCGCATAAGACAGTGGTTTCCCAAAAGACAGTGGTTTCGCACAAGACAGTGGTTTCGCACAAGACAGTGGTTTCGCACAAGACAGTGGTTTCACACAAAACAGTGGTTTCGCTCAAGACAGTGGTTTCGCACAAGACAGTGGTTTCGCACAAGACAGTGATGTCGCACAAGACAGTGGTTTCGCACAAGGCAGTGGTTTCGCACATGACAGTGGTTTCGCACATGACAGTGGTTTCGCACAAGACAGTGGTTTCGCACACGATAGTGGTTTCGCACAGGACAGTGGTTTTGCACAAGACATTGGTTTCGCACAAGACAGTGGTTTCGCACAAGACAGTGGTGTCGCACAAGACAGTGGTTTCACACAAGACAGTGGTTTCACACAAGATAGTGGTTTCGTACAAGACAGTAGTTTCGCACAAGACAGTGGTGTCGCACCAGACAGTGGCTTCGCACAAGACAGTGGTTACGCACAAGAGAGTGGTTTCGCATTAGACAGTGGTTTCGCACAAGACAGTGGTTTCGCACAAGGCAGTGGTTTCGCACAAGGCAGTGGTTTTGCACAAGACGTTGGTTTCGCACAAAACAGTTGGTTCGCACATGACAATGGTTTCGTACAAGACAGTGGTTTCGCACAAGACAGTGGTTTCGCACAAGACAGTGGTGTCGCACAAGACAGTGGTTTTGCACAAGACATTGGTTTCGCACAAAACAGTGGTTTCGCACAAGGCAGTGGTTTCGCACAAGACAGTCGCACACGACAGTTTTGTCGCACAAGACAGTGGTTTCCCAAAAGACAGTGGTTTCGCACAAGACAGTGGTTTCGCACAAGACAGTGGTTTCGCACAAGAGAGTGGTTTCGCACAAGACAGTGGTTTCGCACAAGACAGTGATTTCGCACAAGACAGTGGTTTCGCACAAGACAGTGGTTTCGCACAAGACAGTGGTGTCGCACAAGAGAGTGGTTTCACACAAGACAGTGGTTTCACACAAGACAGTGGTTTCGCACAAGATAGTGGTTTCGTAAAAGACAGTAGTTTCGCACAAGACAGTGGTGTCGCACCAGACAGTGGTTTCGCACAAGACAGTGGTTTCGCACAAGAGAGTGGTTTCGCATTAGACAGTGGTTTTCACAAGACAGTGGTTTCGCACAAGGCAGTGGTTTCGCACAAGGCAGTGGTTTTGCACAAGACAGTGGTTTCGCACAAGACAGTGGTTTCGCACAAGACAGTGGTTTCGCACAAGACAATGGTTTCGCACAAGGCAGTGGTTTCGCACAAGACAGTGGTTTCGCACAAGACAGTGGTTTTGCACAAGACAGTGGTTTTGCACGCGACAGTGGTTTCGCACAAGACAGTCGTTTCGCACAAGACAGTGGTTTCGCACAAGACAGTGGTTTCCACAAGACACTGGTTTCGCAAAAGACAGTGGTTTCGCACACGACAATGGTGTCGCACAAGACAGTGGTTTCCCAAACGACAGTGGTTTCGCACAAGACAGTGGTTTCGCACAAGGCCGTGGTTTCGCACAAGGCAGTGGTTTTGCACAAGACGGTGGTTTCGCACAAAACAGTGGTTTCGCACAAGACAATGGTTTCGCACAAGACAGATGTTTTGCACAAGACAGTGGTTTCGCACAAGACCATGGTGTCGCACAAGACAGTGGTTTTGCACAAGACAGTGGTGTCGCACAAGACAGTGGTTTCGCACATGACAGTTTTGTCGCACAAGACAGTGGTTTCCCAAAAGACAGTGGTTTCGCACAAGACAGTGGTTTCGCACAAGACAGTGATGTCGCACAAGACAGTGGTTTCGCACAAGAAAGTGGTTTCGCACAAGACAGTATTTTCGCACATGACAGTGGTTTCGCACAAGACAGTGGTTTCGCACACGACAGTGGTTTCGCACAAGACAGTGGTTTCGCACAACACAGTGGTTTCGCACAAGACAGTGGTTTCGCACAAGACAGTGGTTTCGCACAAGACAGTGGTGTCGCACAAGAGAGTGGTTTCACACAAGACAGTGGTTTCGCACAAGATAGTGGTTTCGTAAAAGACAGTAGTTTCGCACAAGACAGTGGTGTCGCACCAGACAGTGGTTTCGCACAAGACTGTGGTTTCGCACAAGACAGTGGTTTCGCATTAGACAGTGGTTTTCATAAGACAGTGGTTTCGCACAAGGCAGTGGTTTCGCACAAGGCAGTGGTTTTGCACAAGACGTTATTTTCGCACAAAACAGTGGGTTCGCACAAGACAATGGTTTCGCACAAGACAGTGGTTTCGCACAAGACAGTGGTTTCGCACAAGACAGTGGTGTCGCACAAGACAGTGGTTTTGCACAAGACATTGGTTTCGCACAAAACAGTGGTTTCGCACAAGGCAGTGGTTCGCACTAGACAGTGGTTTCGCCCAAGACAGTGGTTTTGCACAAGACAGTGGTGTCGCACAAGACAGTGGTTTCGCACACGAGAGTTTTGTCACACAAGACAGTGGTTTCCCAAAAGACAGTGGTTTCGCACAAGACAGTGGTATCGCACAACACAGTGGTTTCGCACAAGACAGTGGTTTCGCACAAGACAGTGGTTTCGCACAAAACAGTGGTTTCGCACAAGACAGTGTTTTCGCACAAGACAGTGGTTTTCGCACAAGACAGTGGTTTCGCACAAGACAGTGGTTTCGCACAAGAGAGTGGTTTCACACAAGACAGTGGTTTTGCACAAGACAGTGGTTTCGCACAAGACAGTGGTTTCGCACATGACAGTGGTTTTGCACAAGACGGTGGTGTCGCACAAGACAGTGGTTTCGCACAAGACAGTGGTTTTGCACAAGATAGTGGTTTCGTACAAGACAGTAGTTTCACACAAGACAGTGGTGTCGCACCAGACAGTGGTTTCGCACAAGACAGTGGTTTCGCACAAGAGAGTGGTGTCGCACAAGACAGTGGTTTCGCACAAGACAGTGGTTTCGCACAAGGAAGTGGTTTCGCACAAGAGAGTGGTTCCTCACAAGACAGTGGTTTCGCACAAGGCAGTGGTTTCGCACAAGGCAGTGGTTTTGCACAAGACAGTGGTTTCGCACAAGACAGTGGTTTCGCACAAGACAGTGGTTTCGCACAAGACAGTGGTTTCGCACAAGACAGTGGTTTCGCACAAGACAGTGGTTTTGCACATGACAGTGGTTTCGCACAAGACAGTCGTTTCGCACAAGACAGTGGTTTCGCACAAGACACTGGTGTCGCACAAGACAGTGGTTTTGCACAAGACAGTGGTTTCGCACAAGACAGTGGTTTCGCACAAGACAATGGTTTCGCACAAGACAGTGGTTTCGCAAAAGACAGTGGCTTCGCACAAGACAGTGGTTTCGCACAATACAGTGGTTTCGCACAAGACAGTGGTGTCGCACAAGACAGTGGTTTTGCACAAGACAGTGGTTTCGCACAAGACATCGGTTTTGCACAAGACAGTGGTTTCGCACACTTTATCACACCCACCACACTACCACCCCCACCCCTCAATCCCTGCAACAACTCCACCACCCTACCATCACCCTAACACCCACACCATGCTTTACTACCCTAACCCCACTACCACCCCCACCACTCTATCATCCCCAAATCTCTACCATCCCCACCACTCTACCATCCCCACCACTCTACCACTCCCACCCCTCTACCACCCACACCACTCTACCACCCTCACCCCACTACTACCCCCACGACTCTACCACCCCCACCAAATTCCACCCCCACCACCCCTCTTACCCACCATTCTACCACCTACACCACTCTACCATCCCACAACTCTACTACCCGCACCCCTATACCACCCCAACCCCTCTACCACCACCCCACACTACCACCCCCACCATACCACTACCCCCACCACCGTGTCACACTGATCCCACTACCATCCCCACCACTCTACCACCACCACCACTCTACCACCCCCACCATACTACCACCCCACCCACACCCTCACACCAACCCCACTACCACCTCCACCACTCTACCATCCCCACCTTTCTGCCACCCCACCCCTCTACCACCCTCACCACTACCACACCCACCACTTTACCACCCGCACCCCTATACCATCCCCTCCACTCTACCACCCCCACCACTCTACCACCCCCATCACTCTACCACCCCCACCCCTCTACCACCCCTACGCTTCTACCAACCCCACCACTCTACCACCAAACAACTCTGCCACCCCTATTACTCTACCACCCCCTCCACTCTACCACCCCTACCCCTCTACTACTCTACTACACTACCACTCCCACGACCACCTTACACCCACCCCTCTACCACCCACACCACTCTACCACCCCTACCACACTACCACCCCACCCCTCTACCACCCCCACCACTCTACCACCCCCACCACATTGCCACCCCCACCACCCCCTCACACCCACCCCTCTACTACCCCCTCCACTCTTCCACCCCCACCACGTTACCACCCCCACCACGTTACCACCCCCACCACCCCCACCACACTACCACCCCCACTACCCCCTCACACCCACCCCTCTACTGCCTCCTCCACTCCACCACCCCCAACACTCTACCACCCCCACCCCTCTACTACCCCCTCCACTCTACCACCCCACCACTCTACCACCCCCACCCCTCTACCACCCCCACCACTCTACCACCCCTACCACACTACCACACCCACGACCCCCTCACTCCCACCACTCTACCACCCCCACCCCTTTACCACCGCACCCCTCTACCACCCCCACCCCTCTACCACTCCCACCACACTACCACCCCCACCAACCCCTCACACTCACCCCTCCACCACCCAAACACCTCTACCAACCCCACCCCTCTACCACTACTCTACCAGCCCCACCACTCTACCACCTCCGCCCCTCTACCACCCCCACCCCTCTACCACCACTCTACCACCCCCACCCCTCTACCACCTCTCTAACACCCCCACCCCTCTACCACCCCCACCCATCTACCACTACTCTACCACCCCCACCACACTACCACCCCCATCCCTCTTCCACCACCTTACCACACCCACCACCCTCTCACCCCCACCCCTCTACCACCCCCACCCCTCTACCACCCCTACCACTCTACCACCCCCACCACTCTTCCACCCCCATCCCTCTTCCACCACCTTACCACAGCCACCACCCGCTTACTCCAACCCCTCTCACTCCCACTCCTCTACCACCCCTATCCCTCTACCGCCCCCACCACTCTACCACCCCCACCACTCTACCAGCACCTTACCACACCCACCACCCTCTCACACCCACCCCTCTACCACCCCCACCCACCACCCCCACCACTCTACCACCCCCACCCCTCTACCACCCCTACCACACTACCACCCCCACCCCTCTACCACCCCCACCACTCTACCACCCCCAACAATCGACCACCCGCACACTCTTCCTCCCCCACCCATCTTTCACCTCCACCACTATACCACTTCCGTCACTCCCCACCACTCTAAGCACCCTAACTCATCAACCTCCTTCCCCCAATCAAACTGCTGCCCCACTGAAGCGACACTCAATCTGAGGCTTTAGATCCTTGGAAACTGAAATAAACCGTTTGCGACTTAGTATGTGAGACCGATGCGCCACAGTTACGCCATTTGTGCAGGTAGTCGAGTTGTAAGGAGGTCCGTATATTTGTTGTTAGGCTTGTTGTATTATGCGCGTAGTTTAGGGTGTCTGCTCACTTATCTCCAGTCATCATTTTCCATTATATTTCCCTTTAACGTGTAGGTAATTTGAAGTCGTAACATATGTAATTTAATGTAGGGTACAGTTTTGTTCACTCATACGAAATTATTTCCCACGGTAGCTAAATATACGTCAATCGTATGGTGGAAGATTAGTAAGAAATATCTGTACATAAAATTTAATTATGCATTTTATCTACGTGAGATATTACATATACAGTTGGCAAAATAAGTAGGAATGAATTTTACTGAATATTAGTGCATAACTACTTCGGAAGTCAAAGCCAACTGTTGCTCTTACTGAGAAATTTATTGATAGCATACGTAACTAACACGTATGACGTGTTAGAAAAGCAGTGTCAAATTCCTATTTAGTTAAATTTTTTTTTATTTTTTTTATTCTTATTATTACTACTTTTATTTCTTTATTTTTTTTCTTTTTGAATGCGATACAAGATGTTGGATGTTGGTATCGTATCGGCCAGGTAATTTCAGAGATATGTATTCCGAAATTCCGGTAAACATAGGCATAGACCAGCACGTCAGTTATGTTTTAAATTCCATTCATACCAGCAAACGGGCGTTCCACTTATCCAGCACCTTTATTAGATTTAAAAACCTAAAGGCGTTTAAGTGACCCTGCCCTTAAAACACGAATTCGCAGTTCAAGCGACCATGCCTAGCACATACACGTGTATAACTACACGTGAAATCTGCGTCTGACTTGTCCTCTGCCTTTATTACATTTAAAAACCAAATGGCGTTTAAGCGACCCTGCCTCTAAAACCCAAGGCGGAGTTAAAGCGACCATGCCTAGCACGTATACGTATCAATATGTACACGTGTACTCTGCGTGCGTGCGGCGGCCATAAGACGACGACGTTCGCGAGAAGACAGGGTCTTACAAAGTAAAAATATGGTGCGCAGAGCACGAGCTGACAGCGACTCCGCTCAGCTTATAACGTTGTACGGCGGACGGAACGCCTGCGAGAGAGCGGCTCGTGTAAACATTACTACACCCTGCAAGCGGTATAGGCAGCCCGAATCCCACATTCCTGCTCACATACACATTAAAACCCCGATAGAAATATCTGCCCCTGCCCCTGCTGCTTCCTTCCGCCCCCCCCCTCACCCTAAACACAACTTACTAATTTGCAATTCACGTGTGTGTCACAACTCGAAACACGTACAATGTTTTCGCAAAGTATCCCTCCAACTTGCTACGTCTTTCGTGCCTCCTGGCGGCTCCCATCATTCCAAATTCACCCTCACACACACGTTAAAACCCCGATAGAGTGCCCACAGCGTTGCTACACATCGCAACTCTACAAATCTTGCCTTTCCCTTTTCCCTTCAAAACTTCGACAACACGCAAACTTTTACTTCACGTGTCGAGCGCCTAACCTCGCCACTTGGCAACACTGTGCCCGCCCAAAATATCAGCCCCTGCCGGTGCATCTCTCCCCTCCCAGCTAACACATTAAACATTCACGTTTTACACACCTCGAAGAACGTGTCATTACATAGCAAAACATCCTACTTGCTACTGTTTTTCGCCGGCTCCCATCATCCCAAATTCATGCCCACATACGCATTAAAATCCACATACAAGGCCCACAGCGTTGCTGCAGTACACAACTCTCCAATTCTGCCTTCTCCTTTTCACTTCAAAACTTCGACAACAGCGAAACTCTACTATCCGTGTCTGGGGGCCAAAGCTCACCCCTCGAGCCGAAATATCAGCCCCTGCTGCTTCCTTCCGTCTCTCCTTACGTGTCCCCCCGAAACACAACTTACGAATTTGCAATTCACGTGTGTGTCACAACTCGAAACACGTACAATGTTTTCGCAAAGTATCCCTCCAACTTGCTACGTCTTTCGTGCCTCCTGGCGGCTCCCATCATTCCAAATTCACCCTCACACACACGTTAAAACCCCGATAGAGTGCCCACAGTGTTGCTACACATCGCAACTCTCCAAATCTTGCCTTTCCCTTTTCCCTTCAAAACTTCGACAACACGCAAACTTTTACTTCACGTGTCGAGCGCCTAACCTCGCCACTTGGCAACACTGTGCCCGCCCAAAATATCAGCCCCTGCCGGTGCATCTCTCCCCTCCCAGCTAACACATTAAACATTCACGTTTTACACACCTCGAAGAACGTGTCATTACATAGCAAAACATCCTACTTGCTACTGTTTTTCGTGTCTCGTGCCGGCTCCCATCATTCCAAATTCATGCCCACATACGCACTAAAATCCACATACAAGGCCCACAGCGTTGCTGCAGTACACAACTCTCCAATTCTGCCTTCTCCTTTTCACTTCAAAACTTCGACAACAGCGAAACTCTACTATCCGTGTCTGGGGGCCAAAGCTCACCCCTCGAGCCGAAATATCAGCCCCTGCTGCTTCCTTCCGTCTCTCCTTACGTGTCCCCCCTAAACACAACTTACGAATTTGCAATTCACGTGTGTGTCACAACTCGAAACACGTACAATGTTTTCGCAAAGTATCCCTCCAACTTGCTACGTCTTTCGTGCCTCCTGGCGGCTCCCATCATTCCAAATTCACCCTCACACAAGACAGTGGTTTCGCACAAGACAGTGGTTTCACACAAGACAGTGGTTTCACACAAGACAGTGGTGTCGCACCAGACAGTGGTTTCCCCCAAGACAGTGGTTTCGCACAAGACTGTGGTGTCGCACAAGACAGTGGTTTCGCACAAGACAGTGGTTTCGCACAAGAGTGTGGTTTCGCATTAGACAGTGGTTTCGCACAAGACAGTGGTTTCGCACAAGGCAGTGGTTTCGCACAAGAGAGTGGTTTTTCACAAGACAGTGGTTTCGCACAAGGCAGTGGTTTCGCACAAGGCATTGGTTTTGCACAAGACAGTGGTTTCGCACAAGACAGTGGTTTCGCACAAGACAGTGGTTTCGAACAAGACAATGGTTTTGCACAAGAGAGTGGTTTCGCACAAGACAGTGGTTTCGCACAAGACAGTGGTTTCGCACAAGACATTGGTTTTGCACACGACAGTGGTTTCGCACAAGACAGTGGTTTCGCACAAGACAGTGGTTTCGCACAAGATAGTGGTTTCCACAAGACACTGGTTACGCAACAGACAGTGGTTTCGCACACGACAGTGGTGTCGCACAAGACAGTGGTTTCCCAAACGACAGTGGTTTCGCACAAGACAGTGGTTTCGCACAAGGCAGTGGTTTCGCACAAGGCAGTGGTTTCGCACAAAACAGTGGTTTCGCACAAGACAATGGTTTCGCACAAGACAGTGGTTTCGCACAAGACAGTGGTTTCGCACAAGACAGTGGTGTCGCACAGGACAGTGGTTTTGCACAAGACAGTGGTGTCGCACTAGACAGTGGTTTCGCACACGACAGTTTTGTCGCACAAGACAGTAGTTTCCCAAAAGACAGTGGTTTCGCACAAGACAGTGGTTTCGCACAAGGCAGTGGTTTCGCACAAGGCAGTGGTTTCGCACAAGACAGTGGTTTCGCACAGGAAAGTGGATTCGCACAGGTGAGTGGTTTCGCAGACTACAGTGGTTTCACAAACGACAGTGGTTTCACAAACGACAGTGGTTTCCCAAATGAGAGAGGTTACGCACAGTTGAGTGGTTTTGAACACAACAGTTGTTTCGCACAGTTGAGTGGTTTCGCACAGGTGAGTGGTTTTACACACGACAGTGGTTTTGCACAAGACTGGTTTCGCACAAGACAGTTGTGCCGCACAAGACAGTGATGTCGCACAAAATAGTGGTTTCGCACAAGACAGTGGTTTCGCACAAGACAGTGGTTTCGCACAAGAGAGTGGTTTCGCACAAGACAGTGGTTTTGCACAAGACAGTGGTTTCGCACAAGACAGTGGTTTCCCCCAAGACAGTGGTTTCGCACAAGAGTGTGGTTTCGCATTAGACAGTGGTTTCGCACAAGACAGTGGTTTCGCACAAGGCAGTGGTTTCGCACAGGAGAGTGGTGTCGCACCAGACAGTGGTTTCCCCCAAGACAGTGGTTTCGCACAAGACTGTGGTGTCGCACAAGACAGTGGTTTCGCACAAGACAGTGGTTTCGCACAAGAGTGTGGTTTCGCATTAGACAGTGGTTTCGCACAAGACAGTGGTTTCGCACAAGGCAGTGGTTTCGCACAAGAGAGTGGTTTTTCACAAGACAGTGGTTTCGCACAAGGCAGTGGTTTCGCACAAGGCATTGGTTTTGCACAAGACAGTGGTTTCGCACAAGACAGTGGTTTCGCACAAGACAGTGGTTTCGAACAAGACAATGGTTTTGCACAAGAGAGTGGTTTCGCACAAGACAGTGGTTTCGCACAAGGCAGTGGTTTCGCACAAGGCAGTGGTTTCGCACAAGACAGTGGTTTCGCACAGGAAAGTGGATTCGCACAGGTGAGTGGTTTCGCAGACTACAGTGGTTTCACAAACGACAGTGGTTTCACAAACGACAGTGGTTTCCCAAATGAGAGAGGTTACGCACAGTTGAGTGGTTTTGAACACAACAGTTGTTTCGCACAGTTGAGTGGTTTCGCACAGGTGAGTGGTTTTACACACGACAGTGGTTTTGCACAAGACAGTGGTTTCGCACAAGACAGTTGTGCCGCACAAGACAGTGATGTCGCACAAAACAGTGGTTTCGCACAAGACAGTGGTTTCGCACAAGACAGTGGTTTCGCACAAGAGAGTGGTTTCGCACAAGACAGTGGTTTTGCACAAGACAGTGGTTTCGCACAAGACAGTGGTTTCGCACTTGACAGTGGTTTTGCACAAGACAGTGGTGTCGCACAAGACAGTGGTTTCGCACAAGACAGTGGTTTTGCACAAGATAGTCGTTTCGTACAAGACAGTAGTTTCACACAAGACAGTGGTGTCGCACCAGACAGTGGTTTCCCCCAAGACAGTGGTTTCGCACAAGACTGTGGTGTCGCACAAGACAGTGGTTTCGCACAAGACAGTGGTTTCGCACAAGAGTGTGGTTTCGCATTAGACAGTGGTTTCGCACAAGACAGTGGTTTCGCACAAGGCAGTGGTTTCGCACAAGAGAGTGGTGTCGCACCAGACAGTGGTTTCCCCCAAGACAGTGGTTTCGCACAAGACTGTGGTGTCGCACAAGACAGTGGTTTCGCACAAGACAGTGGTTTCGCACAAGAGTGTGGTTTCGCATTAGACAGTGGTTTCGCACAAGACAGTGGTTTCGCACAAGGCAGTGGTTTCGCACAAGAGAGTGGTTTTTCACAAGACAGTGGTTTCGCACAAGGCAGTGGTTTCGCACAAGGCATTGGTTTTGCACAAGACAGTGGTTTCGCACAAGACAGTGGTTTCGCACAAGACAGTGGTTTCGAACAAGACAATGGTTTTGCACAAGAGAGTGGTTTCGCACAAGACAGTGGTTTCGCACAAGACAGTGGTTTCGCACAAGACATTGGTTTTGCACACGACAGTGGTTTCGCACAAGACGGTCGTTTCGCACAAGACAGTGGTTTCGCACAAGATAGTGGTTTCCACAAGACACTGGTTTCGCAACAGACAGTGGTTTCGCACACGACAGTGGTGTCGCACAAGACAGTGGTTTCCCAAACGACAGTGGTTTCGCACAAGACAGTGGTTTCGCACAAGGCAGTGGTTTCGCACAAGGCAGTGGTTTTGCACAAGACGGTGGTTTCGCACAAAACAGTGGTTTCGCACAAGACAATGGTTTCGCACAAGACAGTGGTTTCGCACAAGACAGTGGTTTCGCACAAGACAGTGGTGTCGCACAGGACAGTGGTTTTGCAAAAGACAGTGGTGTCGCACTAGACAGTGGTTTCGCACACGACAGTTTTGTCGCACAAGACAGTAGTTTCCCAAAAGACAGTGGTTTCGCACAAGACAGTGGTTTCGCACAAGGCAGTGGTTTCGCACAAGGCAGTGGTTTCGCACAAGACAGTGGTTTCGCACAGGAATGTGGATTCGCAAAGGTGAGTGGTTTCGCAGACTACAGTGGTTTCACAAACGACAGTGGTTTCACAAACGACAGTGGTTTCCCAAATGAGAGAGGTTACGCACAGTTGAGTGGTTTTGAACACAACAGTTGTTTCGCACAGTTGAGTGGTTTCGCACAGGTGAGTGGTTTTACACACGACAGTGGTTTTGCACAAGACAGTGGTTTCGCACAAGACAGTTGTGCCGCACAAGACAGTTATTTCGCATGAGACAGTGGTTTCACACATGACAGTGGTTTCGCAAGAGACAGTGGTTTCGTTAAAGACAGTGGTTTCGCACAAGAATTTGATTTCGCACAAGACAGTGGTTTCGCACAACACAGTGGTTTCGCACAAGACAGTGGTTTCGCACAAGACAGTGGTTTTGCACAAGACAGTGGTTTCGCACAAGACAGTGGTTTCCACAAGACACTGGTTTCGCAAAAGACAGTGGTTTCGCACACGACAGTGGTGTCGCACAAGACAGTGCTTTGCCAAACGAATGTGGTTTCGCACAAGACAGTGGTTTCGCACAAGGCAGTGGTTTTGCACAAGGCAGTGGTTTTGCACAAGACGGTGGTTTCGCACAAAACAATGGTTTCGCACAAGACAGTGGTTTCGCACAAGACAGTGGTGTCGCACAAGACAGTGGTTTTGCACAAGACAGTGGTGTCACACAAGACTGGTTTCGCACACGACAGTTTTGTCGCACAAGACAGTGGTTTCCCAAAAGACGGTGGTTTCGCACAAGACAGTGGTTTCGCACAAGACAGTGGTTTCGCACAAGACAGTGGTTTCACACAAGACAGTGGTTTCGCACAAAACAGTGGTTTCGCTCAAGACAGTGGTTTCGCACAAGACAGTGGTTTCGCACAAGACAGTGATGTCGAACAAGGCAGTGGTTTCGCACAAGACAGTGGTTTTGCACAAGACAGTGGTTTCGCACAAGACAGTGGTTTCGCACACGACAGTGGTTTCGCACAAGACTGTGGTTTCGCACAAGACAGTGGTTTCGCACAAGACAGTGGTTTCGCACAAGACAGTGGTGTCGCACAAGACAGTGGTTTCACACAAGACAGTGGTTTCGCACAAGATAGTGGTTTCGTACAAGACAGTAGTTTCGCACAAGACAGTGGTGTCGCACCAGACAGTGGTTTCGCACAAGACAGTGGTTTCGCACAAGAGATTGGTTTCACATTAGACAGTGGTTTCGCACAAGACAGTGGTTTCGCACAAGGCAGTGGTTTCGCACAAGGCAGTGGTTTTGCACAAGACGTCTGGTTTCGCAGCAAGACAGTGGTTTCTAACAAAACAGTGGTTTCGCACAAAGACAGTGGTTTCGCACAAGACAGTGGTTTCGCACCAGTCACAGTGATGTCGCACAAGACAATGGTTTCGCACAAAACAGTGTTTTCACACAAGACAATGGTTTCGCACAAGGCAGTGGTTTTGCACAAGACGGTGGTTTCACACAAAACAGTGGTTTCGCACAAGACAATGGTTTCACACAAGACAGTGGTTTTGCACAAGACAGTGGTTTCGCGACAAGACACTGGTTTCGCACAAGACAGTGGTTTCGCACATGACAGTGGTTTCGCACTAGACAGTGGTTTTGCACAAGACAGTGGTTTCGCACAAGACAGTGTTTTCGCCACAAGAACAGTGGTTTCGCACATGACAGTGGTTTCGCACAACGACAGTGGTTTTCGCACATGACAGTGGTTTCGCACAAGAAAGTGGTTTCGCACAAGACAGTGGTTTCGCACAAGACAGTGGTTTCGCACAAGACAGTGGTGTCGCACAAAGACAGTGGTTTCACAGCAAGACAGTGGTTTCGCACAAGACAGTGGTTTCGTACAAGACAGTAGTTTCGCACAAGACAGTGGTGTCGCACCAAACAGTGGTTTCGCACAAGACAGTGGTTTCGCACAAGAGAGTGGTTCGCACACAGACAGTGAGTGTTTCGCACAAGACAGTGGTTTCGCACAAGGCAGTGATTTCGCACAAGGCAGTGGTTTTGCACAAGACAGTGTTTTCGCACAAGACAGTGGTT